>JASDQU010350818.1:0-12199 GCA_032191745.1 Picea mariana
TTTCATTTCTTTTTAGGTTGTTTTTTCCACCTTTTTTAAAATGTTTTTCTCTTTTGTTTGCTTTGGGCTTTGAATATATTTTTGAAATGGATTTTTTGCTTCATTAAAAAAAAAATTGCTAAGATTTTCTCATTTTTATTTATTTATTTTTTGATGTAAATTTAAGACAAAAAAGTTAATAAATAAATTTTAAAGTGATCATTTTGTATTCAAAATTTTTTTTTTTTTTGGCATAGGGATCTATTGTCAAAACCATTGTTTCAATTAGGTCATAATTAGCCATAATTTTAACATTTAGATTTTTTTATTTATTTTTAGTTAGCATCATTTTTTTATTTAGGTGATAATTTTAAGGTTTTTCTGAGCTACTATATGAGTTTTGAAGGCCATGCTTGAAAAATGTTGTAATTTTGACCCTGTTTGAAAAAATGGTGCTGCCAGTAGCACCACTTTTTGATTTGGGTGTTGATTTTCATGTTTTTTTATGCAAACATATGGATTTTTTGGGCCAAAGTTCTCATTTTGAGGTCACAGTTCTCATTAAGTTGGTAACTTTGTTAAAAGATGAATGATGTGTTATGAAGAATTTATTCATTATTGAAATATTGGTTCAATACATTGTTATGATATGTGGGCAAGTGCAAGTTTTGCACGAAGCACAGTTTCTTGAATTGGTAATTCAATGATGTGGGTCTAATAAACACAACAACACTCAGTATGGTCCTAATAGGGTGTTGAGCCTAGTTTTATCAAGAATGGTGGAGGTATTACCCATCGTTTATCATCAAAAACCTAGAGTTGTGGGAGGGTTGTGCTAAGCCACGCTCCCTTAGGTGTGTGATGGAAACTATTGGTTGTCCGTTAAGGAAGATTGGTTGATATATTTGACACTTCCACTTATGGTTTCTATCTAAGATTAGGTAAATATAGCTTATACTCCATCATATTCCAGTAAAGAAAATGATAGGATGTGGAAGATGGAAGTAGGTTAGGAAGTATGGGTGATTTCGAGTACTAAATAATGATGTTGGGAATTAGAAATGCTAACTTAGTTCCATACTTAGTTCCTTTTGTTTCTTAAACATTTGCTTAATTCATTTATGATGATTTTGGTGTAATTTTCAGTTCATATTGAATTATTGTAATTTAGTTAATAAGATCATTGGATGTTGTGTTTAAAGGATTATTTACTTACATGCTTAGATTAAAACATACAAAAAATATTCTTTAGAATTGATGATTGGTATCATTAGTACAAACACAAGCTATGTATGCACAAGCTACATATACATACCTCATGCACATATACTAGTATCAATTAATAATATAATAGGTATTAAAATAGCATTATCAATGATTATGCATTATGGGTGTATTAAAAGGTAAAATATTATGCTTGTAATTTAATCTTCATTTGGATTAATTATCTTTCCTTTCAAAATTTTGTTATATTCCACCGAAAGAGAGGAATTTTCATTTCATTAAAAATTGATTTCATTTATTAGGACATAGGACTTCGTAATCTATCCAAAATTTAAATTAATTCATTAGAATTTATGTTAGGATTATTAGTGTTGAGTAGTTGAGGGAATATTTTAATATATTTTGACTTTGCTATGAGTCTTCTCGAGAGGCTAGAAAGGTGGTGGGGAAAAATGCATATAGGGAATATCTGGGAAAGGGGCAAGGGGTTGGATAATTTTTGGAATGAAAGGACCATGAGTGAATGAAAATGAGAACAAGCTTTGGAGTTCTTTGAGCTTGGGATGATTCCCGGAGATAGAGGGAGTTTCTTTTGGTATTGGATATTATTGTGGTAGTTAGAGACATATGCATGAAGGGTAAGGAAACTCACATTTCCTAGAGATAGCATATAGATAAGAAGTTAATTGGTTGGGAGGAATAATCTTAGTTTGGGAAATACTTGACCAAATAAATAAGATGCTACAGATTTGTAATACTTCGGGACCACTATAAGATTGGACTACTAGATCTGAGAATGTTAGAGGCATTTTACTAATTTTTAGTTGTTTACATTTAATTACTTTGTTTTGATTTAACCATTAAATTTATTCTTCAATTGAATAAATTGTATATTAAATTTTGGATTGAAATTTCTAGTTAAAACACAACCAAGAAAAACAAAAATTAAAACCATGAAAATTATATTCTTAGAAATTATACTCTTAGGAAGGAAAAAAAAAACATTTCCACAATTTTAAATAAAAATTTGAATTAATGCACATACATTCAGATAAATTAGTGAGCTAGTTAGATCAATGAATAATGCCATTAATTTAGAATGGGTGTTATAGAAACACATGGCACCTCAAACTAGGAAGCACATTTAATACTATGACCAATAAAAAGTTTTTAAAAGGGCTTACTACCAGAACAAAATATCTAAATGTTGATATTATGGTAGTTGCGAGAGGTATTAATCTCCATTTGTGACCTTTGACAAGATTAGAATATTTTGGAAGCAAGAAAATAATTGAATATAACCCTAGAAGAGATGTCGGCTAAAGGAAATAATTAATACTAAATCATTAGCACCCAGAATGAGAAGTTGGCCCAAACAGTCTGGCAGAAATAGTATAAATACAGGAGGCTAGTCTTCATTTTAGCCAAACTTCTCAGAATTACAGAAGTGCACTTGTGTGCACTACAGAAGGCCAGTTTGTGTGCAAGTCTTGGGAGGATCTATTGCCATCAGTCCTGCAATATATATTATCGGTATTTCTGGGTTGGACTCTCTGATCAATCTTGGTTATATTTGCTTGGTACATTAGCCTTGGTTGTCTATTGATCTGCTACCAGAATTATTCTCTCTGTCAAGGTCAAGGTGCTCAGGGGTGGCATTAGTGCCTATGGTTGGGTGACAATATTGCTATATTGTCTATGGTTAAATGAGCACATCCAATATTCTAATAGGTTATGGGCCCACACTTCCTTCATTCAGTCTAACCACTGGAAGGGAGCTAACCCATAAGGATACTAAGCTCGTTGAAGAATTTCCACTAGGGTTTCTAGCAGGTGTAGTTACTAAAGCACTATCGCTAGGGTTACTAGCAGGTGCAGTTGCAGAAACCCTAAAACCTTGATCCAACATCTTATGATGGAACACCTTACTCAAGGAGAAGATATTCAAGTACACCTTAGTCCAACGCACCTCTTTGCACTCGATTAGAAGACATAAATGTCAAGGTTGAAATTTTGGGTCAAAGCTTGACCAATCATCAGTCAACCAAAGTCATGAATGAAAAGACTAGTCATGTACACTACTCAACACTCACGAGAATGCTTGAAGATGACATGTGGATAATTGAGAGTGGAGCTTCTAAGCATATGACAGGAGATCAAGCCAAACTCTCCAATATAAATGAAAAGAAGACATCGTACAAGGTAGAGTTTGGAGACAAAAACACTTACCCAGTCGAAGGAATTGGACAAGCCTTCATCAAGTTGAAAACATGTAACAATGTTCATTTGAGAAATGTTTTATATATACCTGGTTTAGAAAAGAATCTTGTATTCATATCTTTCCTAGAATACAAAGGAAACATAATAGATTTTGTAGATGGAAAAGTGTTATCTTGGTCTATAGACTCTAGCATAGAGAATGCTAGAGTTATTGAAACCCATGAAGGAAGACTATACAGACTACTAGAACAAAATGATGAAGCCCCTGTACATGATGAATTCAATCGCAATGAACTTTGGCATAGAAGGTATGCTCATATCAACTATCAAGCATTACCCTTCCTCAAAAATATGGTTGAAGGAATACTAGAACTACAATCTACACATGAAGGAATTTGCAAAGGATGTGCTCTCGGCAAGAATATCAAGAAACCATTCTCAAGCAAGAATAATAGATCTAAGGAAATCCTAGATCTAATACATTCATATGTTTGTTGTCCGATGCTAGTCAAATATCTAGGAGGTTCTCTTTACTATGTAATTTTCATATATGATTAATCGAGAAAGACTTGGTTATATCTCTTGAAGACAAAGGATGAAGTATTCAACAAGTTTCAAGAATTCAAAGCTGAGATAAAGAACCTCACAAACAAGAAAATCAAGACCTTAAGAACAAATAATGGAGAAGAATATACATCCAAGGAATTCGTTTCCTTTTGCAAATCAACAGGGATTAGGAGGGAGCTAGTTGTTCCTCATAATTCTCAATAAAATGGTGTAGCATAAAGGAAGAACAGATCTATTGAAGAAACTGTGAAGCACTATTGAACGATCAAGGTTTATCTATGTATTTATGGGGACAAGCAACAATGACAAAAATATATGTTTAGAACAAAATTCCTCACCGCATATTGAAGGATATGACTCCAGAAGAATCCTTCTCAGGAACAAAACCTAATGTGGAACACTTAAGAATCTTTGGATGCCCTGTTTACTTTCACATTCCCAAGGATAAAAGGAATAAGTTAGAACCCTCAGGAAAGAATGGAATATTCGTGGGATATAGTGAATCATCCAAGGATTATAGAATATATATCCCAGAACAACATAATATTGAAGTCAGCAAAGACGTAACTTTCAATGAAAAGATGGCTTTCAAGAAATCCATAGAAGAAACTATAGAAGAAGAAGAGTATGAAGATCTTGTTGAATAAATCACATGTTGTCCAGAAAGTCAGAATGAAGAAAAAGAACAACTTGATCATATGATGCAACCATGTGAAACCATTGATTCAGAAAATGTACCCAAAACCAAGAAATGACCAGCTTGGCTTGAAGCTACCCTACAAGAAGAAGAAAGACTCAAAGCCCCAAGTGGGACCTTCAGAAAAAGTAAGAGGCCCAAGAGATTCTCTAGCTATGCAGCATGTATGAAAAAGATTATAGATGAAGAACATACCACATTTGAAGAGGCAGTCCAGAAGAAACAATGGAAAAGAAGCCATGATAGAAGAACACCAGTCCATCATGAAAAATGATGTATCGGAAATTTTGCCTAGACCTAAAGAAAAATCAGTAGTGACTTCAAAATGGGTCTACAAGATCAAACATGTAGTAGACAGAAGCGTGGACAAATATAAAGAAAGGTTCATAGCTAGAGGGTTCTCCTAGAAGGAGGGAGAAGACTATGATGAAACATTTGCTCCTGTTTCCAGATATACTTCCATTAGAGCTAGCATGTCTCTTGTTGCTTCCATGGGATGGAGCTTACATCAAATGGATGTAAAAATAACTTTCCTTAATGGAGAAATCGAAGAAGAAGTATACATTGAACAACCTCAAGGGTTTGAAGTACATTCCATAGACACTCATGTTTGTAGACTAAATAAAGCCTTATATGGACTCAAGCAAGCTCCAAGAGCTTGGTATGCCAGAATAGACAACTACCTAATGAGACTTGGTTTCTCCAAAAGTCATGTAGATCCAAATATTTACTACAAAGTTGTGAACAATGCACCTGTGATTCTAGTGATATATGTCGACGATCTATTCTTCATAGGTGAAGAGTCTCTCATCATCCAATGTAAAAAGAAACTAGCTTCTGAGTTCGATATGAAAGATCTTGGTTTCATGCATTATTACTTGGGACTAGAAGTATGGCATAAGTGTGGTGAAGTATTCCTTGGACAAGGAAAGTATGCAGTAAAGATTCTTCATAAGTTTGGAATGATGGATTGCAAATCCATGAACACTCCTATGACCACGGACATAAGAAAATAAAGAGACTCGGATTCTGATCTAGTAGACCCGTCTCTATATCGACAATTGATTGGGTCATTGATGTATTTAGTAAATACTCGACCAGACATTTTCTTTGCTGTAAACACACTAAGACAGTTCCAAGTGGAACCTAGACATGAACATTAGATAGCTTCAAAGAATGTTCTAAGATATATTTGTGGGACACTAAACTATGGTTTAAGATATACTGCATCCAGTGATATACAACTTCATAGATTCATAGATTTAGATTGGGCAGGAAGTGCAGAAGATAGAAGGAGTACTTCAAGGATGTGTTTCAACTTGGGTTCCGCTATGATATCTTGGGGCACAGGAAACAGAAGTCTGTCGCACTTAGCATAACAAAAGAAAAATATATCGCAACATGTGAAACATGTACAAAAGAAGTATAGCTGAGAAAGCTGATTTCTGGATTATTTGATCAGATTCCAGATTCAACCATAATACATTGTGACAATCAGAGTTGTATAAAGCTATCAGAGCACCCAGTGTTTCATGAACGGTAAAAAAAAATTGAGATCAAATACTACTTTATTCGAGATAAAGTCTAGGAAGGAGAAGTGAAGCTCCAGTATATCCCCACAGATGGAAAGACAACAGATATCTTAACAAAGACTCTGTCTAGAATAAAGTTTGCATATTTCTGAGACAAATTGGGGATCGTGGAAATAAATCCCTTAGCTGAAAGGGAGGAAATGGCTCTCCAGGTTGGGAATAAACACTCACATATCATTTATTTATGGAAATTCATTTCCAACTTTGAAAAATGGTCCAGGATGGACAGTTCCTTTCCAGTTCGGAAAGTGGTTTGAGATTTCTGACGGACATGCATTTTCCAGTTCGGAAAATGGTCCAGATTGAACGATCATTTTTGTAATGAAAATGGTTCGATGGATTGTTGATGTACCATAGACAATGATTCCCCTTGTGGCCAGTGTGGGGGAATGGTATAGGACAATATTTCTTCTTGATGGTCACTCTTAGTAGTGGTCAAGAAGGTTGGTCCGCCTCGTCGGACAATCATTCTTTCGAAGCTCACATTTGTGAGAAGTTTCGAAGAATGGTTTGTTTTGGAGGTTGGTGCAGGATAGTCATTTCCTTAGGAAATGGTACGAATAGTCATTCCCTAGGGAAGATTCATTCTCTCCAGGTTGCAATCTTTTTAGTGTCAGAGGAATGGCCCAGATAGGTGAATGGTCCAGGTTCAACAATCAAGGACATGCATTCCCTAGGGCTGACTCATTCTCTCCAGGTTGCGCTTTGTTTAGAGTCGGAGGAATGGTCCGGATAGGTGAATGGTCCAGGATCAGAAATCAAGATAATTATTCTTCCTTTCTTGAGAAGAATAGTCCAGATAGCACATCATTGATGTTCTACTCTCTGAGGGTAGATGTTCTTCCATATCTCACAGATGTGAGTAGAAGAATGGACCATATGACTCACTTTATATCATAACATTGTTTTAGTGCAAGTTGATATCAGATGATATGATTACTATGGAGACTGTATGTCTCCAGACAATAGAAGTATGCTACTGTGGTGGATATGTTCCACTGTTTGTGTCACAGATTGAGTAGTTGTGTACTACTATGGATAGACACAGTTGTGTTCTATCAATTGACATTGTACTAGTTGTCATGGAGATTATCCAGTTGGATAATAATGACGTTGCTCATGATTTAATTAGCATGTATAGCTATAATGATGCTACCAGTTGAATGGTCTATTTGTGCTCAAGACCATTATCTGTTATACTTCCCTAGCTAGGAGGGAGTGTTTATATTATGGTAGTTGCGGGAGGTATTAATCTCCATTTGTGACCTTTGACAAGATTAGAATATTTCATAAGAAAGAAAAGAATTGAATATAACCCTAGAAGAGATGTCAACTAAAGGAAATAATTAATACTAAATAATTAGCATCCAGAACGAGAAGTCGGCCCAGGAAGTCTGGCAGAAATAATATAAATATAGGAGGCCAGTCTTCATTTTAGCCAGACTTCTCAGAATTACAGAAGTGCACTTGTGCACACTACAGAAGGCCAGTTTGTGCGCAAGTCTTGGGAGGAGTTGTTGCTGCCAGTCCTGCAATCTATATTTTCGGTCTTTCTGGGTTGGACTCTCTAATCAGTCTTGGTTATCTTTGCTTGGTACATTAGCCTTGGTTGGATATTGATCTGCTACCAGAATTCTTCTCTTTGTCAAGTTCAAGGTGCTTGAGGGTGGCATTAGTGCCTATGGTTGGGTGACAATATTGTTATATTTTCTATGGTTAAACAAGCACATCCAATATTCTAACACTAAATACATTGAAAACTCAATATTATGGAAGAAACCCAATATTTTCCATACAGTGAAAAATCATCATAATGAAATAAGTTATATATTGTAACAAGAACATGAATCCATAAATAAAATCCAACAAACCCATGCCCACTTACTTCAAATATGACTACATAACCATTAAATAGCATCACCATTGGACAAATAAAACAACCAAGATTGAGTCTACAAGCCCAAATAGAAGGGATAAATAACATAAAAGGATAATTTAGTTTAAAAAACCTTGAATTCTTAACATCACATGTTAAGAATGTGTTATTATCCCCATCTTATCGAACACAAAATCTGTGCATTGCCATTATCGACCATTGATACATATGCGAATAGGCAATCAAGATACACAACCTTAAAATGGTTATTTTTTTTAAAGCAAGGGTGAAACAATAAAACAAAAATAAAAATACAAGTCTAAATCATATTAATAACTACTTCAAATAATATAAAAATAAAATGTATAATAATAGGTCTTTTAAGTAGGATTTGGCAGTACGTTGGGTACATTTGTCTGGATAGTTAATGCGACTCAACAAGGTAGATATACCTCATACTCTTGGATATGTGTGCACCTGAATGTCTCAACATCTCTTTCGACATCAATTAGCTTAAGACATCGAGATTCAGAATGGATCCATACCATAAAATACAAACACATACCATTCAGATGCCATAAATACCATGCACACAACCATCTCTTCAAGGATTGTCCTTAGATAGATCTTGGAAGGCATTGGTAGTACGTTGGGTACATTTATCCAGATAGTTGATGTGACTCAACAAGGTAGATATACCTCATACTCTTGGATCTTTCTGTACCTGAATGTCTCAACATCTCTTCTGACGTCAATAATATTAAGACACCGAGATTAAGAATGGATCCATAACATAAAATACAAACATATCCCATTCAAATTTCATAAATACCATGCACACAACCATCTCTTCAGGGATTGTCCTTTGAAAAAATATCAAGATCAAACTAGAATGCAACTAGCCAAGGATGAAGAGGGCTTAAAAAAAGTCTCGACCAAGAGGAAAATATTTTGAAAAACACCTCACCAATCGAATCCAAAAGGACCTCTTACAAGCAATAGCTTCAAAAAATTGGCGACCATTCTTGAGTAGACCAAAAAAAATCTTGATGAGGACCAAAAGACTCAAGAAGATCAAATCAACAACAAATCTACAAGCACAAAAACCCTAATTACCTGGAACAAGGCAGAAGAAGCCAACAAGAAAGAACCCATAATTTCAAATGAAGATGAAGAGATGGACATGAAAACAGAAGGAAAGGAATATCTGGAGGATGGAGAAGAAATGGAACTAGAATAATTATATCTGCATAGCATAGCAACGACATGCGAACAACAAGAGGCAAATTCAATCCCCAAGAAATAGATCTAGCTCCTAAAAACCGCTCTCCTCAAGTCGAAATCCAAGGACAAGGAAGCAACATCTAAGAAAGTTAAACACACATCCTCCTCCTCTCTAGGTATAAATAACTCCATAGTAAAAGAAGCCATCAAATCCTCAAAAGAAGAAAAAAAGAGAGGTTGTCCCTCTAATAAACAACTTCTCAAGGAATTGGGGTAACTCCTAGTCAATTTGGGGTGAATCAATATCATGACGGAAAAATTATCTTCCCAATCCCACCCTTCTAAATGAAAATAACCTCATGGAATATATGAGGCCTCATCATCTCGAGCAAACAAAGAAACTTGAAGGTTGTGATCTCTGCTGAAAAAACTTCGATTATGATGCTTCAAGAAACCAAATTCCCCTCTGAAACCTTAGAAAATATATTGACACACACCCACTACGACAACCTTGATTTTTATTTTATTTTCGTCTTTTCTTTGAGGGACAGAATCCCCGAATTTCTATGGGGCCTAGCGCAGACCATCCCTTCCCTTATCCTCCTCCATGTGATCATTGGCTATGACCACAGGCCTTACCAAAAAGGCGCTTCCAACTTTCGCGTTTCGAGATTTCTGTGTGCGAGCTCTCCCTGGCTCCCTGCCCCTTAAAGTGCCGAAACCCGAAATGGGGTTAACGAGCCCCTTGGCTCCCCTTATTCCTACTCCATGTGACCACCTCAGTGAGCACACGCTAACACCAAATGGCACTATCGAAACTCGACTTTCAAGATTCCTGTTGCAAGGAACCCTTTTTCCTTCAATCCTCGAAACCCGAAAGCCCAGTATCATCCGGATCTATGGTCTAGATCGTCAACTTGATCAACGGCGTGGATTAAATCCTATCATTTTACCTTTCAGGACTTTGGTGGGGTCTTCACTCCTATTTCCTTGATCTCCAGAACCTCAGCGGCTTTAGATCTTCTCCACGCATCCCTACAAATGGATGGTCTAGATTCTTTCGCGAATCCTCCTTCCTACCACAAAAACCTGTTCGGCGACCTAGGGCTCATCCATATAGCGCATTGGGGTTTCGCGTACCGGGATTTTGCGACTTGCGAAAATGAGGGGTCTTGCCCTTGGATTTCCTGGGTGCCAAAATGTCGAAACCCATTCAGGCTAAACCGATTCGGGGTTTCACATACCAGGATTTCGTGACTGGCGAAGACGAGGGGTCTTGCCCTTGGGTTTCCCGGGTGTCGAAACGCCAAAACCTATTCATGCTAAACCAATTCAGGGTTTCTCATACTGGGATTTTGCGACTGGCGAAGACAAGGGATCTTGCCCTTTGGTCTCCCGGGTGCCGAAACACCGAAACCTATTCACGCTGAACCAATTCGGGGTTTCACATACTGGGATTTCGTGACTAGTGAAGATGAGGGGCCTTTCCCTTTGGTCTCCTAGCTGCCGAAACCCCGAAACCTGAGAGAACTACTCTTTCTTGTATAAGGTTTCCAGACTCCAATCACATGATCCTTTAGAGGGTTCTTGGGTAATCATCTCTAGGCTTGGTGACCTGACTAAAAATCCTTCCTAAATTCGCCAAGCTATGAACTCTGTGACAGGGGTAAATTAAACTCATGGGTTTACTATAACGGTAGTCTTTTCAAGGAACTCACTCCAGCTATGGAATGCAAGGAAACTTCCCGGGAGAAGGTGCCTTCAGGAAATCAAACCAGGACATAGCATGATTCAAGTAGATGGAACAAATCTCAAGGGAATAGACTCATATTCTGAACTTATTCATTCTATACATAAATCAATTATGGTCATATAAATATAAGCATGCATCCATTATTTCCAATCAAAACACAAGGCAAACACTTCTATACATAAACCACTTATGAGTGTACAAACGTGAGCATGCATCCAGGATATTCAATTCAAGATACAAGATATAAACACTTATTAGAAACACCAGGTGTGACGCGACTGCTAAGAGGGGTGCTCATTTCCACCCAACCGTAGGCTTAGTGACTCCAGAAGGATTTACCACTAGCCACCCCCGAGCTAGACCACGATGCCTTAAGATCTAGTCTCCTATTTCCATCTCAACGCAAGTCAAGAAGGAAGGTTACTCTCCTTCTCCTCTATTCATAACTCCCTGTATTTCTCAAGTTTCTCCTAGTTCTCTTCTGTGATCCCTGTCCTGCGTGCTCTCTCTCCTCTACCCCCTTACCACACTTCCTCTCTTTCCTTTTCTCTGCAAGATTATGTGTGGTGCAAATTTCCCCATCCGTGGTTAGGTCTGGGAGCTTTTACAGATAGGTGGTTTACCCCCATCCCCTCATTAACTCTTGAGGAGCCTCCCCACCTACCAATCTGACGGGAAATCCATTCCAGAGTCAGAGAGTTGCTTTGGTCTTTGAGCAAGTAAAAACCAGTACAATATTGGCTCGGTGGAAGTTAACGCAACCATTCTAGGTCCCTTCCACCACCTCTCATTAGCCATCGTGGTATCTTTTAGCACATCCCCTCCCCAGAAGTTGTGAAACACATATTCATAACATAATTTACATTCATCGACCTTTTATACAAAGGTCCATAAAATCAAACATTCACATCTTTGAGTTTGCCATAGTTCTTGGCCAATATACTTATTTTTACATACTGGGGGAAACATGGTGTTACAATTCCATCCCCCTTAAGGAACATCGTCCTCGATGTTCTATCTATCAATATGACATGTATGTACAGAAGTAAACAAAATCGGATATGCCT
>JASDQU010350829.1:2071-12199 GCA_032191745.1 Picea mariana
TGAGGAGAAGAGGCGCATCTCAGGAGAGATAGTTCAGTGGATTCCAGGAGGAAGACACCAGTTGGTTGATTTCGGTGTTGAGAGACACACCCTAGTCACCGGGGAGATCATTCAGGTCTTCCATCATTCTTCAAGAACAATTACACAGTGTTCTACAACAAGGGCGCATTCATCCAGAGTGAGGGCACAACTTCTGAGAGGGTTTTTAGTCGACTTATCCCATCCAGGGAGAATTTCGAGATTTCCCTCTGACTCATTTGAGAGGAAGGCAAGGCACATCTTTTTCCTAGTTCCTCATCAGATTCCGACAGAGGAATCAACTGGGGTGCATTTTCTAGACTTGGACGTGCGACACTTTTGGTGGATACATTTGGGGTTCTAGAGCGAGCATCAAGCCATATTAAGGGAAACCCTTCCAACCCATTTTCCAGTAGACCAAGGCGGTCATTTTGAGACACATCTCGTCCGATTCTGTGGTGGAATCACTAGGACGCATTTTGCCAGAGAAAGAGGGGCGCATTCCCCCAGGGGGGATCCATCCGGGGTCCAAACTCACCAGCAGAAGGGTCTGACAGTTACCAGTACTGAAGACTAGAGCAAGGTGCATCATTTGGGATAGTTTCTAGGCCATTTCGAGAAGTACAGCTCCTAGGGCGAACTTTCCAGGCTTCCAACAGTTACCGTCAGAGCTGCCATAGTCCTAGTGCATCTATTGATTCTGCAGTGCTCCCATATTCCGGGTATTATCTTTTAGTTGCTTATTTGTATTCCGGCTAAGATCCTTTGTCTGTTGATCTAGTCGAGTATTGTCAGTTTATACAGCAGCATTCGACCATTTTGTAATTCACAGAGATATCATAATATAAACTTTGCAGTCCTTTGTCGCATTTGTTATTTGTATGATCATTTATATGTTGTAAACGATTAATCCTACACACACATTAGCAGCATTTCCTAGAGTAGCCAAGTTAGGAACATTACAATAATCTCCTTAGTTATCCCACAAAATGGGGATAACATCTAGCTCCTACGTGGGGACATGTGCTTGCCGAAGAGTGCATGAGAACCACAACATCTCCTGGTAGACCTGTGCCTGCCTAAACTCAGACAAAGACATCAAAGCATCTAGGGTGGTGCTATGACCTTTCATCCATATATATAAAATCCAAAATGAAAGCTAATCTAGAAAAGAAAAATTTTGACATTTTTTAAATTTTTTCTAAACTAAGCATGAAATCGATATGCAAGTAGAGCAAACTGAAATATGAAATGCATCTAAACTAATATGAACAATCAAGATGCAAAATGCAAGGAAAGCAAGATGACCTACCTACTTACCTGGGGCCTTGGGGCCCTGAAGATTAAGCGATAGGAGATGTTAGGTAAAGTCATATAACCAATGCAACCAATTGATCATCTCGTCAAGGTATCTTCCGCTGTGCTTAATCATGTAATACAACAAAAATAAATCAAACACATAATAATCATGAGTATAAATAAACATGTAATCGATCATGAAGTAAAACTCATGGAGATGGGTGGGAGGGAGGAAATCCTGCTGGAAAGAATATTCACAACCCTGATCAATCCATCTTTGAAGGGAGCTACTATATGTAGAGGGAGGCTCATCTTCATCGTCCTGAGCATGATCGCTGCTCCTCAAAGACCGAGAAGATATGAGATGTCCCAAGAAGACCTCGTGATTTCCTTGAGAAGAGGAAATGAGGTAAGGGACAGGCTTAGGTCCAGGAAGAGAAAACTACGCCCTCTTTATCTTTAAATTCCTGTAGAAATATTCAATATGAAAGTACTTCCTCTTTGTAGAGTGAACCTCTGTTCGCTCTGAGGTGGCCACGTCCTGGTATTCCTCCAAAATTGAGGATGAAGGTGGCTGAGAGTCCTTGAACAAATCTGTAATCATGTCATCATCATGCTTCCAAACATATGAATCATATACGCATGAAAAGTAGTCCTATGAAGATGACAATTCAAACCCCTTTTCTTGGGGGCTACCCTCAATGTCGTAAATGGGGTCTCTATCGAAAATGAGATGACTAAAATTCCACCTGCGTCTTCCAGTCTGTATGAAAATGTCTATATGCTCATCAACCATATCGAAGGCTACTTTCATAAGACCATCAATATGACTGAAAATGACCATCTTTTCGTCTTTGTGTGCAGGAAGAGTAGAGGCATGGACGTCTTCAACCGGGCCTTCAAATTCTTCCAAGACTGATTGCTTCTTCAACATTATGTGGAGGAGGAAAAGAAGGTTGGACAACCTCACCTTCATTAAGCGAGATCAAAGATAGCTGTGCCTCAATATGTTGCGCTTTAGTATAATTCTTCTTTCTTCTTATGGACACACCCCTCCATTCTCCTCTTCATCACAAGAGGCTTGATCCTTAGTGCATAGTTCTTTGCTTCCTTTTCTTCAAGGGGATCTGTCATATCTAAGGTTTCCTTCGATACTTCTTCACTTCCGAGGTCATGGAATAAAGTATCATCAAGATCTTCAAAAGGGTCACAACTCATCGTGTTCTCTTCTTGATGACTTTCTTCATATGTTTGTTCTTCGAACACTTCTTTATCGTCAAGGGCATGAAATAACTCTCTTATGCGATTCATCATTTCCTTAGCAACTTTATTAGTAGCCTTTTCCTTTTCCATCTGTAAAAATGCCATCTTTGAGTCACAATAAGTTCTGGATGAGGGTTCATCCCATGGTGCCGTGATTCCATTGACTGAAAAGACACCAGGTGAGATCAAGTCTCACCAAAGCAGGGAAAGAGATAAGCTGGGTTCTTGGAAGGTGGAGTCGCCAGATGAGCTTCAAGAGTAGCTCATCAAAAAAGGTGGAAAGACAACGTCCCTTGGGTGGAGTCGCTAGGCAAGTTAAGGGATAAAGGCTTCGGGATAGCTTGCCAAGGTGTCGTTAGGGTTCTGAAGAGGATTCAAAATCCTCCTTGAAAACGACGCCAAAATGTTATCGCACAAATTGTAGGTTGGGAAAAGCTCGACCCAACCACCAATTGACGACAACTAGGAGGGAAACTACCCACTGCCACCTTAGGCATGTGTCCCCATCACTTTAGAGGTGAGGTAGTCACCTCAAGGGGGGAATCCCGGTGACCCTAGGGGGGATTGAGACGAAAAGTGATAAGTGTGAGTGGATGTCCCTAGAGGTCAATTCTATATGGAGGGAAAAGCTTGTATGAGAGTCTTGGGAAGGTTCCAGGGTTGCCAAATGAGTTGAGTGATCTGCCAAGTGTGAATACCTGCTCGAGACACAAGGAAAACAATGCATATAGTGTAATATGTTAGTCGGACAAGCAAGTTATGCTTGCTGTCCCTAATTGCAGCAAAGATAAATTATATATATCAGCTCAATAAAGATAGCAAAGGCTGCAATATAAAGTGCTAAGCATTTGATAAAATAGACAAGAGGTAAGCTAGTGAAAGCTAGCTCAACTTACCAATGATTAAGCAATAACTTTAGCACAAAAAACAAGGCTGAAACAAAAGGTTGCTGAAGTGATATTATCAGCCTTATGGCTGTAGCAAACCAAGCATAACAACAGAAAAATCAGCCACAAGAAACCACCTTTAACTAGCCCACTAGGTGTGCTAGGTCTAGTAGAGGGTTAGGGTAAAGTTAGGGCTAAATTCTAGGGTTAGTTTAGGAGTTATTAAGCTTTAGAAAGTTAGTTTTCTGCATCCCTAATGGCTGTAGATTAGTTTTGTAACAACAACAAGAAGTTTTGTTTGAAAGGGGACACACCTCAATGAGGTAAGGGAGCCAAAGGCTCAATGAACACTTTCCCAAAGAGACAAATTTAAAACTTGAAATTTGTACGTTTACCAAGGCAGCAATTTATTTCTCCAATGCAACAAGTAAATGACTAGTGCCTTCAAAAATTGGGTTAATGGAGTCCAACAAAGAAAGAGCTAGAGGTACTACCTCTTTGGGGGTGTAAATCCTGTTACTCTCTAAGACAAGTATCTCTAGCTAGGGTTTAGCCTAAGAGGGTGTATGCCCTTATACTTCTCTTAGCAAACCCTTGTTAAACCAATAACATGTAAGCATAAAGTGATGGAGACTAAGGTGGGGGTGTATGCTCTTATACTTGCACAACAAATGATAGCAACAATGTAAAAACCTTACCGATTGAAGGAAAAGGCTAAGACAAACCACCACAATAGCAAGAAAATAGCCTTCCAAGGCTAGCGCATCACTTCCATCAACCAATGATCCAAGAAATAGCCATAAACAAGTGCACAAGAGAGAGAACTAGCCAAATATAGCGAAAATTTCAGTCCGATACTTCCCCAAGTGGGAGAGTTATGTTTTAAAATGAGATCTTATAATCTCTATTTATACAAAATGCCACTAACATAGTTTGTCCACATAATTTTACGGTAAACCACAAGATTAGGGGTCAACAACGCTAAACTTGCCCCTTTACACAAATAATATTAAACAATTCATCTTTAAATTCACTTTTACACAAAAAGAAGCCCTAACTTAAGGTGATGTCACCCCTTTAGGGGACGTTTTGACACTAGGAGCAAGTCGTTGGAGTTGGAGATGCATCGTTAGGCCTCTAAAGGCCACATGTCAACCATATAGGTCATCTTCTCAAGGTCAAGGCCTTCCTCTCCTCAAAACGTCCATGTGTCAATGAGCAATAACTTTACCACCAAACCCTATCCCTTCTAGGTGACATCATGCCTCCAAAGGTGACGTTTTAGCTCTCCTAGGAAAAACGTTTGGCATGTGAGGGCTAGGTCATGTCTTCTAAGTTGTCTTCTAGGCCTCCAAAGGTATGTCTTTCTGATTCGGCATGCGGGCCATTAGCATCCAACCTGTGGGCTTCAAGCCCCATTGAAGCCCAAGCTAGGCTTGTTCCTCCAAAACTGTCCACCAACTGGGTCCTACAAAGAAAAATAAGCACGCCCTCCTAGGATCTCAAGTCAATATATCATGATGAGTAAATCAAATCAATAAATGAGCCACCTAGGCATGTGCATCAAAGATTACCCTGTCAAACAAGTACTCAAAGACATTATGCGACTTGCCAAGCTTGGATATGGGAGGGTTGACGAGGTGTCCTATTAGGTAAATCTTTCCTAGTTTAAGGAGTGTTTCCCAAGTGATCCCTCTCTAAGCCATGTAAAGTGGATGAAGTGGTTAAGGACCAAGACTCATTGGGCATGGGGTTCATGACATACAAGGGGTTGTAGTATCGCATTCATCAGTGCCTTTGTAGATGGTGTGTGGTACCTTCATTTGTAGTGCAATTTTTCCAAGCCCATCGTTTTTCCAATCTTTGTTTCTTTCATGTTTTAAGGACGAGTTGAAGGCCATTGTTCTGGCGTGGTGTCCAGATAACGACAGTGTCACTCACAAATACCTTGCGAAAATGAGAAGGCTGGCTCGGAATGAGACCCCCTTTCTCTTAGTTGTGCAATCGAGAGCCACTACCATGGCTTGGTGACCAGAGGATTGTAATTTCATACCACTAGATACTGTTGATCATGATAGGTCAGCTCGTGATGAGACCTCCTATCCTCCAACTAACCGGTTAAGTATTCTATCATTTATTCTTGTGGGCCTCCTTTCTTATAGATAAACGTTTGATTGCTTTCTTGGGGGATCCCTGGGCGAAGCATCTGGAAGGTTTTATAAGTAGGCTTTTATCTTTTACCCAACAACAATCCCTTTGGGCCTTCAACCCCTTCCTCCCATAGAATGAGGGACAACCCCTGCTTGGGTCAATATACCCTAAAATCCCAAGAGAAAAGGAAATAGGGGGTTTAAGTGATGAAAAGTTGTAAGTATGGTCGGGAATGGTACGATGGCTCTTCAAGGGAGTTTCTAGTAGCAAAGCCATTCCCAAGGAAGACCACTTACTAGGGCACAATGTCAACCACCAAGGTGAAATAGGGAAAAAAACATAATGTCCAAGCATATGTCATGAAATCTAAAGTAGTCTAAGATACAATATACTCAAATGTCTCAAATATTAAAATGACACTTACCATAATACCTAACTTGTACCTCATGGAGCAAGGCCCAATGCCTCTTGGAAGCCAGCTGGTGTGGTGGATGCCATCTGAAAATCCATGACCTCTGTGGTGCTGAGAAGGGTCTCCATTTGTGCAAATGGATGCTGCTGGTCATGTAGTCTCTCGGCACTCCATATCTGCAACTTGAGGGCCTTGAGACATAATATCCTTAGTTATCCCACAAAATGGGGATAACATGGCTTGGGTGGTTGGGGATGTTACATGCGGAAATAGAGCAGAAGTAAAATTCAAATATTAAATAAGGGCATGTTAGCACAAATTTTTACCCTCCAATTTTGAGCTGATATATGTGAAAATACAGTGGTAAAAAACTTAGCTAATTAAAGGAGTAGGGCCCCAATTGTCACTGACTAAGCCCCTCTCTGTTTGGGGTAGTGCTTGGTAGCCTTTGGGGGAAGTCCCTAGGCACAATAAAACACCTTGCTGCTGTCTTTAAGTCTGATTTATGCGTATAAAACCTACAAAACAACAAACTGTTCGTCTTGGATAGCGTGTAAATGTAGTCCAAAACGATAAGGAAAAACAATCTTCTATGCTTGGAGGGAACCTGCAGGGTTAGCACAATAATAATAGAATGGAAAGAAGAAGAAAATCATTCAAAAGATCAGAATTAATCATAATGAACAGTTTAGAAAATGACATATCAGATCACAAATTTACCATAATACTGCCAAGAAAGAGGTTTGAAGACAAACACACTTCTTTATTGATGAAGCTTACAAGAGGACTGTTTGCGCCACACTTGGAAAGCCTACAACCGGTACAATGACTAGTTTGCTCAAAGAGGAGCCACTAGACTAGAGAACAAGGTTGCAGATATGGAGTGCCGAGAGACTGCATGATCAGCAGTACCCTTTGCACAGATGGAAAACCCACTCACCACCACAGATGGTCACAGGTTTACAGATGGCATCCACCGCACCAGTTGGCATCATTTCAATATTTAAGCCATTTGATTATGTTGTATCTTAGATTGCTCTAGATTTCATGATATGTGCTTGGACATTATGCCTTTTGCCCTGCTTCACCTTGGTGGTTGACATTGTGCTCTAGTAAGTGGTCTTGTTTGGGAATGGGTTTACTTCTAGGAAATCCCTTAATGAGCCATCATACCGTTCCCGATCATACTTACCATTTTCCATCATTTTTCCCCCCTCCGTTTACTTATCTCTTGGGATTTGAGGGTGTATTGACCCAAGAAGGGGTTGTCCCTCATTCTATGGGAAGAAGGGGCTAAAGGCCTAGAGGGGTTGGTGTTGGGTAAAAGATAAAATCCATATATAAACCTTCTAGATGCTTCGCCTAGGGATCACCCAAGAAAGCAATTAAACACTTATTTTTGAATAAAAGGTGACCCATAATATAACAAAGAAATTTCTGAAAGGTAGATTGAAGGATAGGAGGTCTCATCATGAACTGACCTATCACGTCCATGGATATCTAGTGGTATGACATTGTCATTATCTGGTCACCAAACTAGGGCAATGACTCTCAGTTGCATGGCTGAGAGAAAGGGGGTCTCATCATGAGACAACCTTCTCATTTCCATTAGGCATTTGTGGGTGACATTGCCACCATCTGGTCACCACACCAGGGTAGTGACCTTCAACCTCTCCTTGTGCTATTTTGAAAGAAAATATAAAGAAATAAAGATAAAAGGCAAATGATGGGCTTGGAAAAAGTGCATTGCGAACGAAGGTACCACACACCCTCTACAAAGGCACCCATGAATGAGACACTACACAAAAGGGCATCATTTCAATATTTAAGCCATTTGATTATGTTGTATCTTAGATTGCTCTAGATTTCATGATATGTACTTGGACATTATGCCTTTTGCGTTGCTTCACCTTGGTGGTTGACATTGTGCCCTAGTAAGTGGTCTTCTTTGGGAATGGGTTTGCTTCTGGGAAATCCCTTAATGAGCCATTGTATCGTTCCCGATCATACTTACCATTTTCCATCATTATTCTCCTCTGTTTCCTTATCTCTTGGGATTTTAGGGTGTATTGACCCAAGAAGGGGTTGTCCGTCATTCTATGGGAAGAAGGGGCTAAAGGCCCAGAGGAGTTGGTGTTGGGTAAAAGATAAAAGCCATATATAAACCTTCCAGATGCTTCGCCCAAGGATCACCCAAGAAAGCAATAAAACACTTATCTTTGAATAAAAGGGGACCCATAATATAACAAAGAAATGCCTGAAAGGTAGATTGAAGGATAGGAGGTCTCATCACGAGCTGACCTATCACGTCCATGGATATCTAGTGGTATGACATTGTCATTATCTGGTCATCAAACTAGGGCAGTGACTCTCAGTTGCATGGTTGGGAGAAAGGGGGTCTCATCACGAGACAACCTTCTCATTTCCATTAGGCATTTGTCGGTGACATTGCCATCATCTGGTCACCACGCCAGGGTAGTGACCTTCAACCTCTCCTTGTGCTATTTTGAAAGAAAATATAAAGAAAGAAAGATAAAAGGCAAGTGATGGGCTTGGAAAAAGTGCACTGCGGACGAAGGTACCACACACCCTCTACAAAGGCACCCATGAATGAGTCACTACGACCCCTAGTATGTCATGAGCCCTATGCCCTTTGAGTCTTGACCCCATCCACCTCATACACTTTACATGGCTTAGAGAGGGACCTCTTGGAGGCTCTCCTTAACCTAGGGCAAGACCTACCCAATAGGACACCTCGTCAACCCTCCCATACTTAAGCTTGACAAGTCGCATAGTGTCTTTGAGTTGTTAATTGTTTGATATAGTAATCTTTGATGCATATGCTTAGATGGCTTATTTATTGATTGGATCCACTATCATGATGTTATGACTTGAGATCCCTGGAGGGTGTGTTCATTTGTCTTTGCAGGACCTAGTTGGTGGAAAGTTCTGGGAGAACAAGCCTAGCTTGGGCTTCCATGGGGCTACAAGCCCATAGGTTGGATGTCAGGGGATTGCATGCCAGATGAGAGAAAGATAACTTGGACGACCTTGATGATGATTTGGACGACCTAGCCCACCCATTGCTTGCCAAACGATTTTCCCAGGAGGGGCAAAATGTCCCATTTTTTAGCATGACGTCATGACTATGGGGGCTAGGGCTTGGTGGTGAGGTGCCACTCATTTGCACTTGAACGTTTTAAGGAGAAGAGGGTCTTCACCATGATGAGATCACCTAGATGCCTGACACGTGGCCTTGGGAGGCCCTTCCATACTTCTCCAACACCAACGACCTCCTCAAAGTGGCAAAACATCCCCTAAAGGGGTGACATCATCCTAGATTAGGGTTTATTTTGTGCAAAAGATGAAATTTTAAGTGAATTGTTTAATATTATTGTGTTAAAGTTTCAAGATTAGGGTTGTTGACCCCTAATCTTGTGTTTTACTCCTTATTTTGTGGACAAGCTATGTTAGCTAACTTTTGTATAAATAGAGATCATAAGATCTCATTTTAAATCATAACTCTCCTCTTGTGAGAGGCTTTGGTCTGAAATTTTCGGCCTCCTTAGCTCTTTTAGCTCTTGTGCACTTGTGTATGGCTATGGTTGTGAATGGTTAATGGAAGAAGTGATGCGCTAGTCTTGGAAGGTTATTCTCTAGCTCTTGTGGTGGATTGTCTTAGCATCTCTCTTGATCTTGGTATGGTTTTTACTCTCTTGCTATCACTTTATTCAAGTCAAGTATTGTTTATGCTAGGAGCTAGGTGGGAAGTATAAGGGCATACACCCATACCATAGTCTTCACCATTTTATTGCTTCATCTCATTGATTAAGGGTTTACTAAGAGAAGTATAAGGGCATACACCCTCTTAGCTTAAACCCTAGCTTAGAGAAACTTGCCTTGGGAAGTAAAAGCGCTTACACCCTGTTATCCCCGATATCTAGGGATAACTAGGAGATCATGTCTCGAGGCCCACATGGTCCTAGACATGGAGTACCGAGAGCAGGAGCGACCTGAGCATGGTCCTGGAGGACCCATCTTCTTCTTCTCAGCCAGCTTTGCCCTGTCAGCAGTACCAGCCTCCATCACTACCGGCTT
>JASDQU010350831.1:1832-12199 GCA_032191745.1 Picea mariana
TAAAAACTAATTTAATTAACTTTTATATTAAATAATCAAATTTATAATAATAATAAACAAAGTATATGCAATTTGCATATAATTTTTTCAAAGAAATCTTAAAAAAATAAAACCATTCTAAAATAATAGAATTATATTTCCTTAATTGAAAGGAAATCTTAAAAGAATAAAACCATTCTAAAATAATAGACTTATATTTTCTTAATTGAGCCTTCCATGATCATGTAAGTACTTTAACCTTGTAAAGGAAATAAACTTTGAGAAAGGAAACATGCACTATGGTAAGAAGTCCATATAAAACTTCAAGAAAAAAATAAAAATAATTTGTTTTTAATGTGCTTAGCCCATTTTAATATGGTTTTTACTCATAGTTTAAATTTTTGGAATGTTCATAGCTTTATATTCAACCCCTATCCTTATAAAAAAAATATGTTGGTAGCCTATAATTCATTATAATAATATTTTTGGGAGTTGTGATTTATGAGTATATTTTGTATTTTTCAAGTTTATCATAGCTTATATATTTGATTTATAAGTGCTTAATTTAAAATTGGATCTAATGCAAAGAGAGTGCACTAGAATTCATTGTTGATGCTTGATCAGGCTAAGTTGACTGAGTAAGGGGAATCGAATAGAGGAAGAACAATGTATAAGAGGGATCGACTAAGTTTACTAAATCTACTAGAGTCAATGAGCACACGTATGTTGACTATAGGAAATATGAGGATTGGCCGATTTAATTGATGTAGATTGTTTATAAATCAAGAGGCCTTGTTAACGGTATTGTGTTAATTAAAGACAAGTGTTAGTGGGATGTTTGTCTATGTGGAATTCATGGACTGGTAGCTTTCCCATTGGACAATTGGAATTCAAGTCATTGTGTAACTAAAAGTAAAGAAGGTGAATAGTTAATAATTGACTCTTGGAGATGGCATACATGAAGGTGGGTTGTAGGATGGAATTAAGGTTAGTCAGTTATAGGATTGATCAATTAACTATTCATTGAGAAAGTTGATTGAGATATCACCACTAACGAAGAAGTTCGTTGAAAAGAAGAGAAAAAGGATTTTCCTTGAGGAAATGAAGGCCTTTGCTCTGATAGCCAATAGTGCAAGGCATCATAAACAACTCTATGTATGTGGGATCCCAAGGTTCATGCAAGTTGCATACATAGACATTCACTAGTTGGCAAACCTTAATTCTGAATTGATTATGGAATTTTTACCCAAGATAAATTGGATTTCTCTAGTATAAAAATACTAAATTGTACCATGCGATGAATATTTTGTGTGATCATCTATTTCCTTGTTTCATTATTACTTAATAAAGAATGAAATGTAGGACATAATATTCACAAGACATAGTCGATTAGTTTGTAACTATTTTTGTGGTGTAGATACATTGCACAATGTTCCCTTACCCAATGGAAAATGGATCAGTTAGGCATTGAATCATATGGTGAAAGCTATCTACTTGGATATTCATCAAGAGTGGAGAGCCATTATTGCCTAGAATAACCCATAGTTGGGATCTAAGTCAAACTAGCATGGAACTTGACCATAAGAACGATGAATGTGAACTTAGATTCAAAATATTGGAGTCAAGGGTAGAAGGGATTGAAAATCTATTACAAAATTTGGTTTGAACAATGATCAATAAGAATAAAGATGGAGGAAAGGAAAATTTTGGAGGATGGAGGAAAGGAAAATTTTGGTGAATAAAGGGAGAAACCATAGAGTCCCAAGTCAAATAAGGAAAGAACCTTCATTAGGGAGATGATCCTCAAACTTCTAGAATCCCTTTTCAAGTCAAGGCTAAATTTGAAATAAATCCTTGTGATGATCAAAGGGACCTTGATACTCTAAGCGATTGTTTGAGGCATATTAAAGTCTATTTTAATGACTAAAGATGTTATGGTGATAATTCTATGTCATGAGATATTTTTTACTAAGAAAAAGAAGGTTATGAACTAGGAGTTTAATCATCCCCGGAAAAATCCAATGAGGTCCAAATGGACAGTCTGTCGAAGTGCCTATGTATGTATATACTTGTTGTGGTCAGTAGTGTGGAAACTCAGTTAGGATTTATATCCTAGGGGATTTTATTATCCTTGGACAGATCCCGTAAGGTCCAGATGGATGGTCTTTCGAGTGCCCACAATTGTTGTTGTTGTTGCTACTACTGTTGATGATCCTCTCTCGTTATGTTGCCATTGATGTTGATGTTCCAACTTCATGTTGATGATGATGATGATGATGATACTCTAGCTCCATGTTGTTGATGATGTTGATGTTCTAGCTTCATGTTGATGATGTTACTCCAGTGCCATGTTGTTGATGATGTTGATGTTCCATCTTCATGTTGATGATGATGATGGTGTTCCTCCAGCCCCACGTTGTAGATGATGATGATGCTCAATTTCTACTAATGTCGATGATGAGAAAAACTTTCGATGATTTATAGTTATGACAGACAGTGTTCTAGATGTTGATGATGATGTCTCCTCCTCTTGATGTTGTATTGAGTCCAGTCAGTTGTTATTGATGTTGTCAATAGAATACCCTTATTGTTAAGGGGGACTGTTGAAATATTGTAACTTGAAGTATATTCTACCTAAGAGGGAGTGTTTAATAATACTATTATATTATATTTATTAATTAGTCCTTATTGTTCCTTTGTAAAATTTGGCCCTATTGTGCCTTGACAATTAAATGTAAATTAAAATGGTAAAGTGACAGGTTGGCCCAGACCTAATTAAGGGAGGCCAGACTACTATTTATAAAGAAGGCTAGCACCTCATTTACACACACACTACCTAGCTCTCTAGTGCGCAAGTCTTGGAGGAGAACCTACTACAACTGGGGGTGACATCAAGGGGAGTTTTGATCTATCTCTTGGTATCTCTTGGTTAAGTGGTGTGCTACTCTTCCTAGTGAAGGAGTAGAAGATGATCTTCTGTTCGGTTTTTGGTCTATCTATATTGAGGATTTGTTTGTTGGGTTTTCTTCCCCATGAGGGTATCCCAGGATAATCTGTGTGTCCCTATTGTTTCTATGATTGTCTCTCTTTCAGTGATCTTATTTGTGCAGCTAATGTGCTAAATGATTATAATAATAAAGAAGAACTGTAACTGCTAGTTGTATAAGTAAAACTTCAACAGTTACATTAGTTATTCATGGATATTCCTAACAAAGTACATGTCCACATATTCTTTTGGAAAAATGATGCCAAGATCCACTCAATTTCCCCACATCTAGGGTTTTTTCCTTAGCTACCACCTCTAATATAAAGTCTCTCATGCTAGCTACCAGGAAACCTCTCTTTGGTGCCACCCACTCACAACCATTACTGTTGAGTAGTTCAAATCTAATGCCATATTTCTCCATATATCCATCCATGTATACATATCTAACGTCAACCCTTGAAGAACTGCTAGCAAGATCACTCAAATCTATAAAATCATTCTCTACAAATCGATCTGTGAAGAAGAAAATGATCCCAACTCTTTCTATCTAGACTTTGGAACCCCAACAAAAAAAATCCATCTTCAAAGATCAAGCCTTGGTAGGTAAATTCATCAGGTTACAACCTAGCCCTATTGTTATGGACAAAATGATGTTGGAATGTTAGGCGTCAAAGTTACAAGGACAAATTTATTTTTTTGCTTGTGGAAGAGAATTTTTTGTATGCATGTTTATGTCTAAAGAAGATCGAGATTTAATATTCCACTCAAGCCCATATCTCATGGCCTTGCAAGGACTGTGTCTCAACCACCGATCTCTATACTTAAATCTAATGGAAGAAATTTCCTCGGTCCTACTATGGGCTCACCTCCCCCATTCGTCATTAATCTTCTAGTATAAAGATACTTTAAAGGATATTAGTGGCAAATTTGGGAAGTTAATTTGAGTATCCAAGTAAAAGGGATACTAATATTTGTGTGATCGTATATGTGTTGAAGTATATATGCATAAAGCTCTCCCAATGGCCATTCTTCTACAATTGGATGTGTTGACCTTCCTCTAAGATACATAATATGAATAACTACCATTTAAGTGTAATATTTGTCACGCATATGGGAATTTTGATGAGCATTGTAAGCATGGTGCTCTTCCTTCTTTTCGGAAACACCCTTAGTGGACTCAAGGGAGCCTAGAATAAAACAACGAAGAGGATCTCTCAATTTAGGTTGGTGATGAATAAGAAGAAAAAACAATTTGCATAATGGAAGAATAAAAAAGAACCAAATATTGATCCCTCCAACTCCAATCAATTTCACACCTTATGAGTCTCAAAGACCTTTGTGACCACTAAGGAGGGAGGGGAGTCCCACCAAAATAAAACCCCCTGACACCTCCTTCAAACCCCCTAGATTGCCAGATGCAACGATTCTTGGAGAAACATTATGCTTTTAAGTAGAGCTGCAACCCCCCCTCTGATAGTGAAAGAAGAATATCATATCCAATGGTTGGATGTTGAACATCAATATATTTGTCCTATACAAGGTGACCAATAATCTGAACAACAACTCATCCAAGCTGAGCCAAAACAATGACAAACGCGCAGAAACAAGAATAGAAAGGAACACAATAAAGGTTAACCCTCAAAGCCATTCTAAAAAAATGCCCCCCCTACTCCTCACCTCTGCTCACGTAAGGAAATCCCAAACATAGGGAAACAAGAAACAAAGCTTTAGATATCCAAAATTTACTCTTGAACTGCAAGGAATTTGCAAGAGAGAGGTGCTTCGTAGACCCTTCTAAAATGCATAACAATATGGTAACTAAGACAAATCCAACCTTGTATGTATTATTTTTTAAACATTTTTGTAAGCAAATAGTTCAAATATATCCAAGTATTTCAAGCACTGCAAGAAATGTAAGCAAAAAAGGGACACTCTATGTTTGATCACTCCAAGGAGAGCCCTTTATATGGATACAACCCCTTATTATTTTTTACTTCATCATTGTGTGGGTAAAGCTATAGCCATAAAATTTCATCATATCAATTTTACCTTTTATCTTTAATATAAATCTTAATAAACCATAACAATAAAAAATCAAATCAATTTCATAAAAGTTCTTTTCCATAAAATGTTATCCTATCAACTTTATTTTTTATCTTTCATTGCAAAATCCATACAAAGCTATCATGACTTTTCATTTTCATAAACATCAAATAAAATAGACATACAACAAGTATCATGATTAAAACATTTAATACTCTATACACTGGAATGATTAAAATATTCAATACTATGTATACTCTAGTGTACATGGTCAAATTTAAAAGTCTAAAATGTACTAGGTCNTCAAAAATCCAATCCATTTTATAAAACATGTTTTATGTTTTGATAAAACAAATAATATCCAACTTACTACACAACATTAAATATTGTAACAGTTAAATTATAAACCATTGGATCTAAAAAGAAAACGTGCAGGCTGCTCAGCATCACTGACTTCTACCAGTAGCAAGTCATTAACCTCCCTTTCATGATCCATCGCTCTCTGTTTCCTCCGAAATTCCACTTTACAAGCCCGAGTCACCAACGTTGTACTCATTTCCATAATAATTCCGAGTTCATTAATTTCTTAAGATGCCACACCGACCACGGCTGGCACATTTGAATATGCATGGTCCATTCAAATGTGCACGTATATTCATCGATGTGCTGTTAACAATAATGACAGGTTGATTTTTTTAAATTAAAAATAAATTGAATAAATTTTTTGTTTTATTTAAAAGTAATAATAATAATAGAAATTGGTGTACTTTTAGTTTATAGAAGTGTACAGACCAAGTGAGAATTTAAGGAAGTTGACTGCTAAAATTTAAGAAGTGTACAGACCAAGTGAGAATTAAATTCAAATAGAAAGAATAACTTACCACCCTTCAAATTCAAATTATATTTATATTAAGAGATATAAACTTTAAAATAAAGTCAAATTTTACTTAAAATTTATTCACACAACAACTTGTTTAATTTTTATTAAAATTATTATTAAGTTCATTGTAATTATAAGCTTTAATCATATATAATATATATTTTTTTCAAATAATATTTTTTAATAAAAATTATTCCTTTCAATTTAATGTATTTAGTTTATTTTATTTCATCAAATAAAAATTGGTGAATAAAAATAAAACTTTAATTTTTTTTATGTTAAAAGTTAATAAGTACATAAATTATCCAAAATTATTTTCAAATTTATAGAAAGTTAATTTTAATTTTTTTTTAATATATTTTAGAATTTGTTTAAATAAATTTAGATGGAATTATATTTTTTTTACTTAAATTGTATTTTTAATGTATAATTATATTCAAAACTCAAAAAAAAACTAAAATTATACAGAGTTAATCAATTCAAATCTAGATTTAATCAATTCAAATCTGAAGTTAATCAATTTAAAAGAGTTCTAGATCCTGTCCATGGCTGTGTAAGAGTAATCAATGATCTCCAGAATAAAGTAGCAGAGCTGCAACTGCAATTGGAATCCACAAAAATAGAGCTCGCTAACATGAGCCTCCAACATGCTACTCTCTTAAACCTCATTACAGGATCTGAGGAATGTTCGCAGCCCAATTTTTACAGCGCGGCACGGGAAGAGATTGAAGACACGCTCATGAGCCCAACTGTTTTAGACGATGTAGATCCTCTGCAGTTATGGGAACCATTATGGAGCCACAGTTTTCTGTGAATCTGAAGGGTTTAAAAAAGGATTGGATCCAGGGATTAAAAAAATTTGCATGTCTTCTATTGAATAGAATGCAATAATATATCCGTGCTTTCCTTGTTACTTTCCACCATTGCTGGTTACAGTGTCAAACTGCTTTCCTTGGCGAAAGTTTATTTGTTAAATTGCTTTTCACCATTGCTGGTTACAGTGTCAAATTGCTTTCCTTGGCGAAAGTTTATTTGTTAAATTGCTTTTCGCCATTGCTGGTTACAGTGTCAAATTCAGCGAAAGTTTATTTGTTAAATTGATTTCCACCATTGCTGGTTACAGTGTCAAATTGCTAGTTACAGAGTCAAATTGTAAGCACGGTTAGAAATATCTCTAGTTCATTGTAACACAACTTGTTATCAAGTTGTCCTCCTTGTTATAAGTATAAGTACAGGTTGATGTGCAGTTTTCATACAACTTGTTATTTTGTATCAGTCTAGTAGATGGGTTTTAATGAACACTTCTTCAATTTGTATTTCAAACAAGTTGTTCTCCTTGTTAAGTTGTCCTTCTTGTTACAAGTAGTAGATGAGATGGGTTTCAATGAACACTTCCTCAATTTGTATTTCAAACAAGTTGTCCTCATTACAATTACATGTTGATGTGTAGTTTTCATACAAATTATTATTGAGTTGTCATTTTGTATAAGTCTAGTAGATGGGTTTTAATGAACACTTCCTCAATTTGTATTTCAAAAATATTAAAAATATTACTGAAATTTTTAATAATAAAAATAATATTAACATAAATATATTTTAATTTCAAATCTTTTAATTTTAGATTTCTATTTGTTAATGAAGATTTTGATCTCTACTGGTTAATAAACACTTAGTCAATTTGTATTTCAAAATTGTTACTAAAATTTTTATTCATAAAAATAATATTAATTTAAATATATTTTAATTTAAATTTTTAATTTCAGATTTCTAATTGTTTTGATTTTTTTATTGTTTAATAAATATTACATATATATTTATAAGAATATTAATTAATAAGTGTAATAATTTTTATTTTTATTTTTATTTTTAAATACTTTTTTAGTGGTTTCCATTTATTTTTAAAAAGTTGCATTTTGTACACCTACATACATATAATATCAACTGAAAATATTTTATATCACTTAAAATTTTTTAAAAAAAACTTGAAAATATACATTTAATAACTCACTTTATATTCATATAAATCAAAACTAAAATAAAATTTATTTTAAAAAAATTGCATTTTGTATACTACATATATAAGACCAAATGAAAATATCTTATATTACTAAAAGAATTTACAATAGAAACCTACATATATAATATCAAATGAAAATATTTTATATCACTAAAAGAATTTACAATAAAAACATGTTATTGTAAATGAAAATATTGTGTAGCATTTATACATATACACTGCTAAATAAAAATATTGTATAGCAATAGAAGAATTTACAATAGAAACCTGTCATTATTAATTTGGTTTCTGGATTTGAATATATTTATAAATAAAATGTATTTGTGAAATAAATATTTAATTTTTATTTGAAAAAAGTTTTTGGCCAATTTTAAAAGGAAATTTTTAAAATTTATATTTATAATATAGATTTTTGAGCTTTAATTAGAAAAATACTCTAACTTGTGAGTTTCCATAGGTTTTATTGAAATAATGTATTAAACTAATTTAATTAACTTTTATATTAAATAATTAAATCTATAATAATAAACAACAAACTACATGTAATTTGTATATAATTTTTTCAAGAAAATCTTAAAAGAATAAAATCATCTACCATAATAAACTTATATTTCCTTACTTTAATTACATATAATTTTTCTAAGGAAATCTTAAAAGAATAAAATCATTTTAACATAATAGACTTATATTTCCTTAATTGAGCTTTCCATGATCATGTAAGTAGTTCAACCTGGTAAATGGAACAAACTTTGAGAAATGAAACATGCAATATGGTAAGAAGTCAATATAAAACCTCAAGAAAAAATAAAAATAATATGTATGTAATGTGGTTAGACCATTTTAATATGGTTTTTACTCATAGTTTAAAACTTTGGAATGTTCATAGCTTCATATTCAACCCCTATTGTTATATATAAAAAAAAATATGTTGGTAGCGTATAATTCATTATAATAATATTTTGGGGAGTTGTGATTTATGAGCATGTTTTGTATTTTTCAAGTTTAGCATAGTTTATGGGATATTTGATTTATAAATGTTTAATCTAAAATTGGATAAATGAACACTGTACGGTTGCCATCCACTAGCAAAGTAATTCAAGTCATTGTGTAACTAAAAGGAAAGAAGGTGAATAATTATAGGATTGATCAATTAACTATTCATTGATAAAGTTGATCGAGTTATTATCACTAATGAAGAAGTTCTTTGAAAATAAGAGAAGAAGGATTTTCTTTGAGGAAATGAAGTTCTTTGCTCTGATAACCAACAATGCAAGGCATCATAAACAACCCTATGTATGTGGGATCCCAAGGTTATGCAAGTTGCATACATAGACATTCACTAGTTGGAAAACCTTAATTATGAATTGATTATGGAGCTTTTAGCCAAGAGAAATTGGCTTTCTTTAGTATAAAAATATTGAAGTGTACCATGAGATGAATATTTTGTGTGATCGTTTATTTCATTGTTTTATTGTTACTTAATAAAGAATGAAATGTAAGACATAATATCTCTAGTTCTAGTCCATTGTAACACAACTTGTTATCAAGTTATCCTCCTTGTTATAAGTACAAGTTGATGTGCAATTTTCATACAACCATTTTGTATAAGTCTAATAGATGGGTTTTAATGAACACTTACTCAATTTGTATTTCAAAAATATTATTAGAATTTTCAATAATAAAAATAATATTAACATAAATATATTTTAATTTCAAATTAAAACAATTTCAAATCTTTTAATTTTAGATCTTTATTTGTTAATAAAGACTCTGATCTCTACTTGTTAATGAACACTTATTGAATTTGTATTTCAAAAATGTTAATGAAATTTTTAATAATAAAAATAATATTAACGTAAATATATTTTAATTTCAAATTTTTAATTTCAAATTTCTAATTGTTTTGATTTTTTTTTTAATAAATATGACATATATATTTATAAGAATATTAATTAATAAATATAATTATTTTATTTTATTTATTTATAAAAATATTAATTAATAAATATAATAATTTTATTTATTTTCAATTTTTTTAGTAGTTTCAATCTATTTGAAATTAAAAAATAAAAAATAAAAATAAAAAATTTAAAAAAAACTTGAAATTATAAATTTAATAACTCACTTTATATTCATATAAATCAAAACTAAAATAAAACTTATTTTAAAAAATTACATTTTATACATCTACATATATAATACCAAATGAAAATATCTTATTACAATAGAAATAGAATTTACAATAGAAATATGTTATTTAATATTATGTAGTATTTGTACATACACAATACCAAATGAAAATATTGTATAGCATTAATTCACAATAGAAGCCTATCATTATTAATTTTCTTCCTGGATTAGAGTATATTTATAAATAAAATGGATTTGTGAAATATATATTTATTTTTTTTATTAATTATTTTTTTATAAAAAAGTTTTTCTAATTTTTAAAGGAAAAATTT
>JASDQU010350832.1:0-11527 GCA_032191745.1 Picea mariana
CATGACAAAACAATGTTAAATACCCTGCATATTCATATATTAACCATCAACAACAAAACGAGATCATCATTATACTTCTATACTATGTAAGCAAAATTCATACTTAAACTCATTCATTAACTAAGAACTACAATTGCAATCTAATTCTAGGCAAGAAATTACGTAACATGAAACTGTGCTATGTCTATTTTAACAATTCAAACTGCAAATAAGGAAATGACTAAAAACAGAAATTTAAAACATGATATTAAAAAGAAAACTAATAGCTATATTAATCAACAACTAAGTAAGCAAGATCTCTATAAAACTGAAATAAGTAATCTATCATTACAAACTAGAATTAACTTTATCCATCCATCAAATCCTTGTCAATTAAAACCCAAATTAAAACGTTATTCTATGCTATTCAAAACTATGTTTTAAACTTGATTCTAAAATCTTAGATAAAAACATAATCTAGTATTTTAACTACACATGGGGTTAGTCTAGGAGTCTGCAGATCCACTCCTAACTACGAGATTAATGCATGCTAACAGAATTCATCATACTAACCTGCAAAAGAGAGTCAAAGCAAATTAAATTATAACAGCAAACTAATTAACAAAATAGAAATGCATGTACAGGAAATAAAGAGAACAATTAATCTATGAAATACATAAACAAACACAAAGAACAGTTACCAGACTGTCGGTGGGCCCCCCAGCAATTCATGGTCACTCCCTAAAAGCACACCACGATCTCAGCAAAAGGAATTCACCATTAAAACGTAGAAACACAGTTTTATAGAATTCTGGCAATTGAAAAATGCAAAAACAGAGCCAAAATCGTTTTTGGCTCTAACACATGACTTCTTCTACTTCTTAACAATTATCTGAACACCATGGTGGTATTTACAATGTTTACATACCAAGTGGTCGATCACAAGAGGTTCGAACCACTTCTAAAATTGACAAATTTCATTAATGGTGCCCTAACTGCCGAAACAGAGAAAGCCAATAATCACCCACCATAACAACCCAAAATCGAGTTGTCAAGAGTTCAGTAGCTAGAGGGGATAAGCATGAACAAAACCCATGTCTTTGATTCGTCCCCCACTGGTCACCAATACCATAACCGCCAAATCACCCTTCGTTTTTGTGCAGGAAGAGGTGTTGGACAGAGTGTCGGATCGAGTGCCGGAACTAGAAACGTAGTGCGTTTTTGCCCTGTAACACCAAAAAAACGTGAATTAGCTCTTGGAAATCATAAAACATGATGAATTACACTTGATACAATCATTAAACATGAATTACACGTACCTTATGCCGATCATACCATTTTATCATAAAATTCTTCAAAAAGCTCCTTTAAAAGATGAAAAATGCATATGTACATGTGGCAAAAGTGTATAATAACCGTCATAAAAGTGATCATATCTCGGGCCCAACATTACCTCCACACCTAAGATTTTGCAGGTCCCACTGCAAACAAAAAGAAATTTCCCTTTATGACTAAACTTGCGAAGGAGGGGGTGGATTAGCTTTAGAAGCTTATCCCTCTTGCCCAGGGGATTTTGACTTCGGATTTTTGTGGTGTTTTAATTTCATCCAAAGGCTATTATTGGTGGCAGTAATATCATCAACCTAATGCTATAGAAATTTCATCTTGGCTTGTAGGACAACGTTATCATGGGGTAAATGACAACTCAGTGTTTCATGCTCTCTAAGTTTAAACTGGAGGGTTTGGAGTTTTTGGAGGCTGCTGATAACATGTGAGGAAGCCTTGAGATGTATATTATACCCTCGATCCTTTAAACCATGCAAAACAACAATTTTATCTCTACAAAATTAGTTCCAAAAGTGACTTCCCATAAGCGCAACAATTCTGGCCTAGCGAACTTGTGAAAAATAGGTATCAACGTGACATCTGTAACTACAAGACAGTAAAACCTGTGTAAAAACAGAGAGAGGTTTTTGTTTTTGAATATTTCCTTGACCAAAACCTCTCTTGGTTTTCAAAAAATCACTTTCAGTTGTTAGGAAAACACGCCAAGAGAAACATGACTAAAACAGGAAAAACAGAGTGTTTTATTTCCTAAAAAACTAGGCCTCTAAGAGAATTGAATATATCAAAAACCATAACGTATATTTAGAAACTGAGAGAGGTTATTATTTTTTAATATGTCCTTGATAAAAACCTCTCTTGATTTTCAAAACTTCACTTCCAGTTGTTAGGAAAACACAAAAACAAAACATATCTAAAACAGGAAAAACAGAGTGTTTTATTTTCTGAAAACATAAGCCTCTAAAATGATCGAATATATACCAAAACATAAAGTATATTCAAAAACTGAGAGAGGTTAATGTGTTTTGGTATGTTATGAACAAAAACCTCCTCCGGGTTTCAAAATTACTTTCCCATTTGTTCATAATCCCAGCTTGAAGTTGGTTACTCAAAACTTGTAGAAGCGTAGCGTGCTCTTAGCATAAGCGCAACGTGGTCTTTGATAGGGATTTTGGAGGCCTTCCCAGATGATTTTTGGGCTGAAAGTGGTATGGGTGGAAATTTTATGATGTATGATACACAATGGAACCATCAAGCACTGCAAATGCCTTCTCCAAACCTCTGAAAAACTGACTTCGAGTCAAGCTGTCCAAATGTGCAGAAACCCTCCTATAGCGACTGTATTTGGGGGATTTCCCTCAAACAATAACACCTGTGCATAAAATGAAGGATTTTTTTGTTTCTTGGTCTATTATTGACAAAAAACTCTTTCACTTTTGTCCAATTCATCTTCCTTAATTCAGAAACCAATTTTTAAGTAGAACTTTCACCAAGACAATCATTTGAAAATTTATGACAAGGAATGATGACATGACCATGATGAAAATTTATGACCTTGGATAAGTGGAGGGAGTAGTAATTACACCTAGACACACCAATGACAATTTTACAACCAAGATATGTCAAATTTTATTTGATAAGTTTATTTTGAAAATATAACAATTTGACCTAATAACCCTATCAATCACATGAAAGAGTAAATTTGATCACTGGTGACTGACAGAACTGGCAGATACTAACAAAAGGCTTGGTTTGTACTGGTATGCATGGTGAACAGGAGAATTGTTATTGCCTGTCATTAATATGTAACAATTCAAACAACTGATCCTCTTTTCATAAGCTTGGAATACATATGACAGCAAGTATTTAGCAGTTGTAATCGCTCTGTATTTGTCAGAAAGAGTAGTTAAGTATAAGCAGTCTTCTATAGCATAAAAAAAAATGCACAGGAGCTTATAACACACACAATGATTTCATCAGTATATAATTTAGCATACCAATACAAACAACTGTTGATATAATATCCCAAGACTTTCTAAAAAAGACAGTATGACAGAATTTTGACAGAAATCCTACTTCCTCTTCTCATGGGTTTGCTATACAAATGGGCAATGCTTAGAATTTTTAGCTCAGGAAACTCCCCCCGGACCGAATATATGGCACTTCCTCATGCCATGAATTAGCAATAGGCTTCTTGGTCTTTACTATTTTTAGAGGGGGGTTAGTAATAGGCTTCTTAGACTTTTGGTCCAGTAAAGGAATAACTTGAGCATGAGGGTTTGGGTGGAGTAACAGTCCATAGATCAAGAGTCTTCTTGCTAGTCTTGATTGTAAGATGGGGATTTGGGTGGATTAACAATCCCTAGATCAAGATTATTCTTTCCATTCTTGATTGTAAGATGAGGGTTTGCAAATTGGTAGATGAACTCATCCCACGTTTTCTCCTGTTTTTCCAACTCGGCTAAGACAAGTAGTTTGATAAGGCCATGGTGAAGTAGGTTGTTATGGGGATTGGTTACATCCTTCTTCACTTGGGAAGACATCTTCTCAAGACTCTTTAAGAAGTAAAAGGGAAAGTTACAATGTCTTATTGAACTGAAAGTGAGCTAATAATCGAAATTGACAGGCTTTAAAGATGGAATATATACCTTCACATGTAATCAATCTGGTGATGACTATGAGAAGGTTGATTAGCTCCTATTTTATCCACTCTTTGGAGTATCCCTTAGCTCCATAGATGTTCTGAAATTCAGTTTTGAAAACCCTATTATAGCTTTCTTTTGGCAACTGGTGGTGTTTAAATCAACGGTCTCCAACTCTTGGGATCTTTGTGGCTAAGGTAATTGATTCCTCGGAGGCCACGAACATAATGAATATGAGTTGAGACAGGCTAAGAGTGTTCCATTATTGTTGATTTTTCCACCATGCTCACTCAATCCACTTGCATAGAACATGTAATGTCAAACCTACAATGAACAGCCTGTAACAAAAATGTAATGTCAAACCTACAATGAATAGCCTGTAACAAAAATAAACCAACGGAGTGGTCTGTTAAGGACATATACAACAATTTATAGCATACAGGAGTTTATCACTTCAAGATAAAATGACTGCTGATGTAATAACCTGTATCATGAAAATAATACAAAATTTTTACAAAGATTTAATTCTCTAGGCAATGATCATTTGTCAACTCATGAACCCCTCCCCCACACCTAAGTATTATGACACCTCACAATCAAAAATATAGGAAACCAGTCAATTCTCCCCATACCCGAAGATTTACAGTATGTCAAGTGTAAAGATAAAATTTCACAGATTGGTCTGACGAGACGGTTAGAAGATGGCCCCACCTATAGGATAAGAGATCCTATATATAGATAAGAAGAGGTAGGCAAGAGAGTTTCAAGATAGTCTTAGAGTTATTTCCCAATAGCAAGTTTGTGGAGTTCATTAACCTTAGCTTAACCATACATAATTCATGTCAACTTTGTCTACAAGTAATGTCGTACATCATAATAGATTTAAATTTATTTTTGTCGGGTTACCATCCTCACTAGGTAGAATGTCCCGCTGCCAGCAAGCCTGTTCAGTACTCCGGCGAGTTTACCTAGTCATACCATAGGCCGATACCCGCTGCCAGCAGACCTATTCAGTATCCTGGTGCGTTAGCCTCTTACACCCTCAGAGACTGGCCCTCCATCTTTTAAGATTTTAGTATAAGATTGCTTTATGCAAGAGAATGGGGGAACAACTCTGAAAACAACTTTTTCTTTCTTTCTTTCTTTCTTTTTTCAATTGGGATGGTATTTATGTTAGAGGATGACTTTCCGTTATATTCCTTAGTGATTGTCCTGATGTAAGGGGTACTTAAGCAGACGTGGCCTATCTAAATATATGATATAATCAAGCTATTTGGTGTGTAGTGGGTGGTACCATTGAGAAAGAATATAAAGGTATCTCTAGGCTCAACTTACTTTATTCCCTTGTAGTTATTGTGATGTTTCCATGACTAACCACTAATTAGACCTCCTTGTTACTCTTTGATAAAGACACTTGACTCACTTACTCATGTTTCTTGGAAAAACTGTATGAGAGACCTCTAGGCTTGATAGTTATGGTGTCACTTCCTTATACAGTGGTGAAGAGTTTCAAGAGCAACTACTTTTTAAAATGCCTTAAGAACAAGAAGATAAAAATCTTTGCAAAAAAATGGCTAACTACAACAAGTCATTATTCATTTGATGCTTAGAAGACAACAAGGTTCAAGTATAGCAATGTTTCGAAGATGAATCCTTCTTTTATATTTCCTTGAAACTGTCTACTCCTGGTGAAATAAATACCTACAGAAGTCTCTAGAAAAAAACACACTCTAAAATATCAAAGACTAATGAGATCGAGTCACTGGAACATGTATCTCATAGTTATTTTATTTACTATCAAGAAAATGTAAAATGAGGCTGCATTAGACTCTAAGCTAAACTAACAACATGCAGCTTTTATTTACTATCCTACCCTACCTAAAAAGAAAGGGAAAATCTTTATTCAAGTGTAAGAACTCTTCCAATGTAACCATGTGCGGAGCAAGATAAGAAACATACTCATATCCATGTATGAAAAAGTCACCGCAGTGATTACCTGGATATGAAGAACCAACCAACCTACTTGTTTGGGCCTCAGAAGGTGTTGAAGAAGAGAATAGTATTGTGGCCTGATGACCTCTTGAAACCAAATTTCAATGTAATCTTGATTTTCATCAACAGTAATTTCTATGCTCTCCTTCATCATGTTGTGCAGATCATTTTCTTCTGGATGTTTGATTTCTGAAGTACATAAAGGATTTGTTGAGATGGATGTTGAGAACTCCTCAATCTCAGGTCTTAATGATTGCTCTCCACTAGCTATAGTCCATAATTTCTCAGTTTCCTTCGCATTTTGGCGAGGAAAATCATTTTGTAGCTCATAGGACCTTGATTCTTCTAATATTTCCGAAGAGGTAGATAAGTTCTTGACTATTGTCAAGATGTGTTCTTCCTAAAAGCAAGAGATCTCGGTTGTTGCTAGGATTTGAGAGAGTTCTTCCAAACTAATGGTCACCTTCAAATTCATCCTTTCATTTGATAAAACTTGGTTCACACAAAGATGATGTCCACAAAGTTAGGATCTCCTGATGGTGGTAAGAAAACAAAGGTTGTAGTGTTTGGTTCTACGAAAGGCTTGAGTGGTCTTGCCTCCTGTCCCACTATTACTGATGCCTCAATTTCTTGTTCTATAGTGCTCCTTGTTTTAGTCTTTTTAGAGACTGCTTTAGCTCTTTGGGTTGAGCTAGCTCCTATTTTTCGGTATCGGTCTAGGGAATTTATGAGTGGAACGTTCCTTCCCCCAAAAAGGTCCGAAGGAACCTTGGTTTAAAGATATGATTTAGATTTAACGTATCTACCTTTTGGGTCTCTAGGTCTATTCACGAAAGTAAACAAAAACAAAAGGAAAAACTCCCATTGGGTTTGAGGGAACCAGCTATAGCAGATGCACAGGTTCTTACCTCTTGTCTTAAAGTTCCCCCGCCACCAAACTAATGCTAAGGTCTAGAAGTAATCTATTTCCTAACTATTTCCTACCTTGAGACAACTCCCCGGTAATGGCACCAAAAATGATGGGTGTTCTATATTCACTAAAAACACAGTAAAAACCCTCAATTAAATTGTCAACCCGGGGTAAGTAAACTTAGAGTTGTAGCAAAATATATGCCAAAGGTAGAAGGGTTGGTAGGAGTATAGTCTAACTAAGGAAGGTAGCTATCTAACGCTAATCTACTCAAGAAAAGCTATCTAATGAGAAAACCCTACTAAGCAATTTGAAACTATGTAACCTAAGTACTTTTGGGCCAAGGATCGATGGATAGTTTTGTAAGAAAGCAAGTAAAACCCTATGTAAAGCAAACTAATTCAACAATAAGCAATAAGCAACTATTTAAGCATAACAATAAGCAAATAACCAAAGCAAACTATTATAACTTGCCAACCTACATTCAATGAGCAACTATCCTATGAAAGCAAGTAAATAAACAAACAAGCAAATACACCTAACTAACCTACTAAAGCAAGTAAACAAGTAAGCAAAGACAACTACCTAACCTATTAAAGCAATAGACAAATAAACAAAGACAACTAACTAACCTACTAAAGCAAATAGACAAGTAAGCAAAAACAACTAAATATTGCAAGCAATCAAATTAAAACTTCTCATTGAACAACTATCTAGCCTAAGAGGCAAGTGGACTAAATGCTCAATGCAAAACTATTTCTAATGCATGAAAGGAAATATAAGAGGCAACTGGACTAAATGCTCAATGCAAAACTATTTCTAATGCATGAAAGGAAATCTATTTTATTGAAAGCAAGAAGAACTACTAACTAATGCTTAATCTATAATAAGAAAACTACTATCTAATCTATCAAAGCAAAGTCTATCTATCCTATAGCAGCAATAAAACTTTGTTCTAATCTATGAAAGCAAGAAACTATCTTTAATCTACGAAAACAGGAAAACTATCTTTTAACCTATGACAATTCAAATATAATGTTGGTGGTTGTATGAATGTCATCGATGTCGGATGATATCTCGATGGCACTTGACAACAAAAGACAATTCCAGCGGTATAAGCTCAACACTAATCTCAATGGAAAAGTGAAAGGTATGGATTAAACAATCCAATGAGAATTTAGCCATGACAAAACAATGTTAAATACCTTGTGTATTCATATATTAACCATCAACAACATAACGAGATCATCATTATACTTCTATACTATGTAAGAAAAAATCATACTTAAACTCATTCATTAACTAAGAACTACAATTGCAATCTAATTCTAGGCAAGAAATTACGTAACATGAAACTATGTTATGTCTATTCTAACAATTCAAACTGGAAATAAGGAAATGACTAAAAACAGAAATTTAAAACATGATATTAAAAAGCAAACTAACATCTATATTAATCAACAACTAAGTAAGAAAGATCTCTACAAAATTGAAATAAGCAATCTATCATTACAAACTAGAATTAACTCTATCCATCCATCAAATCCTTGTCAATTAAAACCCAAATTAAAACTTTATTCTATGCTATTCAAAACTATGTTTTAAACTTGATTCTAAAATCTTAGATAAAAACATAATCTAGTATTTTAACTACACATGGGGTTAGTCTAGGAGTCTGCAGATCCATTCCTAACTACGAGATTAATGCATGCTAACACAATTCATCATACTAACCTGCAAAAGAGAGTCAAAGCAAATTAAATTATAACAGCAAACTAATTAACGAAATAGAAATGCATGTATAGGAAATAAAGAGAACAATTAATCTATGAAATACATAAACAAACACAAAGAACAGTTACCAGACTGTTGGTGGGCCCCCCAGCAAGTCGTGATCACTCCCTAAAAGCATACCACGAGCTTAGCAAAAGGAATTCACCATTAAAATGCAGAAACACAGTTTTATACAATTCTGGCAATTGAAAAATGCAAAAATAGAGCCAAAATCATTTTTGGCTCTAACACACGGCTTCTTCTACTTCTTAACAATTATCTGACCACCATGGTGGTATTTATAATGTTTATAGACCAAGTGGTCGATCACAGGAGGTTCGAACCACTTCTAAAATTGACAAATTTCATTAATGGTGCCCTAACTGCCGAAACAGAGTGAGCCAGTAATCACCTACCATAACAACCCAAAATCGAGTTGTCAAGAGTTCAGTAGCTGCAGGGGATAAGCATGAACAAAACCCATGTCTCTATTTTGCCCCCCACTGGCCGCCAATACCATAACTACCAAATCGCCCTCCGTTTTTGTGTAGGAAGAGGTGCTGAATGGAGTGTCGGATCGAGTGCCGGAATGAGTGCTAGATCAAGTGCCGGAACTAGAAACGTAGTGCGTTTTTTCCCTATAACACCAGAAAAACGTGAATTAGCTCTTGGAAATCATAAAACATGATGAATTACACTTGATACAATCATTAAACATGAATTACACATACCTTATGCCAATCATACCGTTTTATCATAAAATTCTTCAAAAAGCTCCTTTAAAAGATGAAAAACGCATATGTACATGTGGCAAAAGTGTATAATAATCGTCATAAAAGTGATCATATCTTGGGCCCAATAAATGCCAAGACAATTGAAGTTACTAGCTTTGATGCCGATGATATTTCCTTAGGATGACAAACTCGAAGTCAAAAGAAGCAAGCCAGCGTTGCATTATTGACTCATGTACTTGAAACTTCTAATCTTGTTTCCTACTTTGATTCTCAAGGACGACCTAAATGGGAACGGTATATGAATATAGAAATTGATTCTTTGTCGAAGAATCACACTTGGGACTTTAAAACAGAGTTACCAACTTGACGAGAACCCTCCAAAGTTCCTGTTTTTTTTGTAGGTTGTATTTAGTGGCCCGTTTCAAAAAGTGGCGTTACTGGTAGCACCCCTTTTTTGTTTGGTGGCTAAAATTGTGACTTTCTTGAAATAGCGGCCTTGACAGTCGACATTGGTCGACACCATTACAAGAAATTGACCACCGAATCGAAAACCGATGCTACCAGTAGCACCAATTTTATTTTTCAAGTAAAACTTAAGACTTAATTGGGATTGTGGCCTTTACCACTAGTACCATCTAAAAAGAATTTTCTAAAATCATCTCTTAAATTGGAAAGCCAAAAAAAAAATTATTAAATAAATATTTATTTGTTTTATAATTTACATCAAAAATTCCTCGGATGCGAGTGTCCCCACGCTCCACCTAGCGATCAACACAAACCTCTCGAGTGCACGTATCAATGGACAAGTGCGCTCCACCTCCCCCTCCCATCATGTGCATTAATTCACTACTTCCCTTGATGTGTTGGGCCTTAACTCCACCACCTGCTCCAACTCAGCTTTCGCAAGGCTACAATAGATCAGCTCAAATCACGTGCATGCAGAAGATGAGGGCATTAAAAGCCCAATACTTAAGAAATTCTCACTTCGCAAAATGGCATTCCATCTCCCTTGACTGGCTCTAGCACACCCTCACAGTCTGTGGTGACTCTGTTATCTGCAGGTGGTTGTGGCTCACCCTCCCTCCCGTGCACCGCAAGCTCCAACTCTTGCAAATGCCACCCGAAAGTGTGCCACCCCTAGCCTGGGAAGAGGACGTCATGGAGGTCGTACGTCCTCAGCACATCCTCCACCCATCATGTCTAACCAGGAAGGCTACGACCGCACAGTGCCAAACTGCCTTCGGCGGCTGCTAGATGACTAGGAGGAAGAATTAGTGGGCTCTCTCCCAGCCACTCAGCGCACCCCTAGGCATTGCAGCAACTATTGGGTCATAAAAAATCTCCTTGCTCGCTCCCTCCTCAATCTCCCAGGTGTGTTTGTCCTGAGCCCTCCCAACTCGCCTCACTTGCCACACCCCCCCAACACCATCCCCCCCTCCTTCAAAAGCCCACCCCAACAACTCAAATCCTCCATAAAGTAAAGGTAAGCTCGTGGCAGAGGATCACCCTGGAAAGCAGATCTCATAGACGGCTCCCTTCATCAAAAGCATAGGCATTCCAATCAAAGAACCAAGCTCAGACAACTCCATCTCTTCCAGTGACAGTGACTTCGGCTGCTGCCCCATTGTGGAAGAAATTTCTCCGAATGGCCCTCCAAAAGCTCCTAGCAAGAATGTTTAATTCCCAAGCTCGTGTTTATTTACAAGTTTCACAGTTTTGTTTAGTCTCAGTTTTCATGATAGTTATTACATTGCCAAACACTTTAATTGTTTTTGTAAACTTGGTTTCCCTTCAAAGGGCAGGCAAGATTGCAAAGTTTTTTCAGCCTGGTTTCCTAGATAGGGCAAGCCTCAGTTTCCAGGTTGTTTTTTTCAACTTCCTGGGATCAACATCCCACTATTCATTTCTGGTTTTTCGCTTGTATGAATATTGTATTTTAAATAGAATAGTTTCGAAATTTACAAACAATAAAAATTGAAAAAAAAAAACACCTCGTAAACAATTTTTTTGAAGAAAAATGAAAAAGAACACATTTCAAAAAAATAAAAATAAAACCTAAAAATCAAAAACTTAAACAAATAAATTAAAAAAAAAAAAACCTAAACTAAATAAAGTCTAACTTAAATAGTGAAATTAAAAAAAATAAACAAAAT
>JASDQU010350838.1:0-12199 GCA_032191745.1 Picea mariana
TCTGTCAAGCAAGGTCTTCATCAACATTTATTTACCATTTCAAAATCTTCCGAGCTACTAACTCCATCAAGTTGTCTCTTAACCATTGTAAAGTTGTAGCTCTCGAGTTGAATTCAAGAGTTCCCTCCATGAACTCCCGAATCATGGATCTCTCGAACTCAATTACTAGAAACCCACACACATGTCGCACAACCTCACTAGTATATCACTCTCATGTCTCAACAACTAATGAGGGATCGTTCCCTAGATCCACAACTCTTGAACTAAATAAACAACCATCCATACTAAGCTTTTACCTGCACTTGATCCCTTCTAGATTTGAAATGTTTTTCTCTAGAAAAACATTTTGAGTATGGAATGTATCTAAGTCAATCTTACACCATAACCTCCTTGATCTTTGGTTTTAGAGATTCGTCATTATTTGTTTCAAAAACCAAAGATAATGTTAATATATTTAAAATAATTAACAAAATCTATTCTCTTAAAACTTAATATAACTATTCTTAAAATAAAAATCCATCTAAAAACATAAGTCGGGCCTCAATTCCCATGAGTTTCACCTTTCTCTCTCTTTATGACCCATAAAAGTGTGACTCCATCATAGCTTCAACATACAATCGTAGCACAAATCATAGTGGAACTTAATACTCTTCCATGGTGTCATGGAAATGCATATTTAGAAAGTATGTCTCTCATTTACAGTTCATGGATTTCAAGATGCATGCCAATGGATTGGTGAAACATATGACTCTCCTTCCTAGTCTGCTCATCATCTCAAAATTCCCCTAAAGACTTTATACACAGATACACTTCTGGGCAGTACATGATATATATGCGCTTCACCATATATTTTTTAATTTGTTGTGCTTTCACGCCATATATATATATACTCAATGAAGAGAGTTGCAACCCTAGCTTCGATAAAGATCTTCACATAGGATGAATCAAGTGACAACACATGTACAAACAAAAACTCACTCTAACAATTATTCACAAAATTAACAATTTGCTCTAAGTTAATATAATCCTACATATTTACAGAGGATTAGAACTCACTTCTCTCTCATTTTCTTGGGCTCTCTCGTGTGGGAGCTAAGTCCAATCCTACTCTAATACCAAGATAAAATATGAGAGACGAGACATTATTACACAAACAAAACTTTATTGAATAATTCAATTCTTTACAATATATTATGACTCCATTATATGGAGTTCACAAGTTGTTCTGAGATCTAACTTATTCTCAATATAGAAGGAGATTTTGAGAGAATCTCTCAAACACACACCTAAATAGGATCTAAGATCTCTCCTAGATCTAACAAACTCCTAAATAACAAAGCAAATCACTCACGTAGAGATAATCTCTACATTACAATTAGCAAACCACAATCTTAATAATGTGATGAAAAACATCACATATAAAGCACATAAGACAAGTAGGAGTTAACTACTCCAACACATATGCCTATTACATATTTTGGAACTATCGAGATCCCCTAGAAGCAACATTTTTTTACAATAGATAAACACATGGCTCAATATGTATCAACCCTGTATAGTCCAAAAAAGAGCACTGCCAAGAATCTTTGCAAGCACATACAAGACATTTAGAATTTCAGCTCTAAAGCAGTGAGAAAGTTAAACTGAGGACCCATGAAAATAAGAAGTATGGTGTCCTTGATGGGACTCATTTATCTCCCAAGTGTCTTCTTGCAACTCTAGTCCTTCCTTGCACAACATATCAGATTCAGAATTTGTGTCCCTCTATACATGAGCAAAAGTCACGTGGGAAAAGATATTTTGTAAATTCTTGATGTCGTGGAATAGTGGTTGAAGCATGAAATTTCTTAGCATATATTTTCCTTTCATCCAATTAATCACTAAGGGAGTTGTCAAGAACTTGGAGTTGTGTGATTCATTTTTCAAGAGCAAGGATTAGAACCAATTTAAGGGTTGATTTCATTGTGGTTATTTGTATATTGACCGATTCCAACTTTGAAATTGAGAAAATGATTTTGGGATAAGAAAATTAATCTGCTAGCCCCTCCCTTTGGTGGAGTTCTTTGATAGGTTCCATCGAAGAAGGCCCAAGGAATTTTTGTGTTTATATCAAGTTTTGAATTATGATCATGATGAGCGATGGATGAGAATTGAGGAATGAGACTTAAACTATTGAGATTTTGGAAAGCACATTTGAAAGCAAATGTGTCCTTGCCCTCAAATATTTTTGTGTTTCTCGCCAACCAATTTCCCTAGGCCAAGGTTAGGGGGAGAGCTTTGTAGGATTTTATGTACTTGTCTTTGTGCCATTTTCTTAAAGATGATTTAATTGTGTCTTCTTGCCATTGGGATTTCAAACTAGTGAGGCCTTCAATTACTTTCCATACCTACTTTGAGAAAGGGTAGAACAAGATGAGGTAGTTATTTTTTTCCAAATTTTCCCCACATCGACTGCATCTACCAAGGCCCTCATAGCTTATTTTTTGTAACATATCCCTATTTAGGGTTATATTGTTTAGGAGAATCCACATAAATATTTGTTCTTCTTTTGTGAATTTGTATTTCCAAATGGATTTCCACCACCAGAGTTGTGGCTGATTGTTTCCTTCCAAGGTCGATGTCTTGTATCCAAATATAATTTTATAGCCAATCTATGGGGTTTATAAACCAAATAATTCCATCTTCCTCGTCATTTATGAATACATTGCATGTTCGAAGACAATCTATATGGTATTTCCAAGTATTGACATATTTATTTTTCAGTTCCATGTCTCTCCTAGACAACCATTTTTATTCTCTAGAGTTTACCACTTGTCCCCTAACAATATGATGAAGGGTATATAAACCTTTTGATATGAGATCTTGAATAAGGGGAATGGACAGTATGTGCAGATATTTTCTTCCAATCTAGGGATCAAGGCCAAACTAGACCTTGTATCCCTTTCCAATCTTCGAAATTAACCAGTTCCCAATTAGGAAAAGTTGCAATTGGGGTTTTCTAAATGATAGAAGAAATTTGGAATTTGGACTTTGGGGATCAAACTCAATCCTCAATGGAGAGAGGGCCAAGATAATTATCTTTTATTATTTGTACCCATAGGACTTGTCCCTATATGAGCCTCTATATGTTCTTGGCTACCAAATCTTTGGAGAAGATAAACAAATTTTTTAGTCTCCACCCCCCTTGACTTTTAGGGATGGCTAGTTTCCAGGAGACCAATGTCATACCCTTGTTCTCTTGGTCCCCTAATCAAATGAAATAGTAGAAGAGTTATCTAAATTTTTCAAGGACCAATTTTGGTATCCAATAAAGACACATCTAGTTGACTGAAATAGCCTCAAGCACATATTTGACTAGGACAAGTCGACCACTGCATGAACTCCATTTATTACACCAAGTATTTAGTTTTTTTCCAATCTTGGCTATGATCCACTACTAATATCATTTGAGATATAAATTCTCCTTGAGGTGGAAATATGGGCATTTAAACCCCAGTTTCAAAGGAAGTTGTCATAAAAGGAAAAATATGGGTAATATAAAGATTCTCATGCCTAAAGAGACACTATAGACTTATATTAATTGATCAACATACCTATGGTTGTGAAAAATAAATCTAGAATCTCTTTTAATTTATCCACCATTTTTTTGAGCCATCACAAAAATAAGGATGTCATATATGAAAATTAAATGTGAAACAATATAGGAACAACCAATTAAGATAGCTTTGAAAGAGACATTTGTTGAAGTAGCCTTGAGTTCTTGGTTTAACCCTTCAATTGCAAGGAGTAATAGGAGAGGGGAGAGGGTACACCCCTTCCAAATTCTTCTTTCAAATTTGAAAAAAGGTGAAGTCGCCCTATTAATTAAAAATGAAAAAGCCACCAAGTTGATACATGCCATTACCCGTGCCGCAAAGTGTAAGCTGACTCCCAAATGAATGAGCATGAGGTGAAGGAAAAGTCTGTTGAATTTGTTGAAATCCTTGGAAATATCAACTTTAGAAATCATGGCCCTCATTATTTTTTTGTTTTCACAGAGTGGGGCCCTTCTCGAGCAATGCCAATAGCCTCATGTATTTTCCATCCTTTGAGGAAGCCAAACTACTCTGATGAGACCTATTTTGAGAGGATTTCTTTCAATCTATGAGACAAATTTTTTGAAATGATTTTGTAGATACTATTTCAGAGTGAGATTGGGAAAAATATTTCATATTGGGTTGGATTGTTCATATTAGGGATATGGGAAATGAAAGTGGTATCGAAAGAAGCGAGTATTATTCCATATTTCCTTGGGGTCTCCAATATCTTGCATAGATCTTCTTATATGTAGTCATAGTAGCTGGGAAAAAATGCAAAGGGAATACCATCTCGTCCATGGATCTTATATTTCTGAAATTTGTAAAGGGTTATGAGTAAGTCCTCTTTTCCCACCTCCGCCACAAGATTTTGGTTATCTTCAAGGTATACAAATTTAGGAAAGAAAATGGAAATATAGAGAATGGAATTGATTGTGGCTCAATTGCTTTTTTTAAAGAAGGTTTGAATACGCTTGACCTTTCTAAAGCAATATCAAATAAATTTTCATCCAATGAGCCATATTTTATGGTTATTTTCCAAACAGAATTGATATTTTTTTGCAATTTTCAAAATGATGGAAGAATTTTGAACTTTCATCTCCTACCTCAAGCCAGATCACCCTTCTTTTTAGGAACCATTCATTTTCTTTTTCTAGGAGTAGCTTCCGTCTTTTATTTTTCACTTGAATAAGTTCATCCTTATGAGAGTTTGTTAGAAATTTGAAGCCCTCCATTAAATCCTAGAAGCTAATGCTTCTTCTACTTTCTGGAGGAGTCAATAATCCTTCTCTTGTTTTTCCTTTGGTAATTAAATCACCAATTTTTTTTATCTTTTTTCATATTCAAGTGGAATTGGATAGTCGTTGATTCACTGAGTGAGCTATTGAAAAGGTATCTAAACATTTTCCAAGATTTCAATGAATTCTTCATTCTTAATCCATTCTGGTTTCAATTTGAAGGGTCCTGGTGGCTTCCCCTGAGTTGGGGCCACTTCCAGAAGAATCATATTAGGGTTGAAATCCCCTTTGGATGAAACCAGTTGTTGAATTCTGAGAGTCTCTTCCAAGAATTCTTTTGAAACGAACAAGTGATCTAGTCTCTTTGCAATTCGATCCTCTCCAATTCTTCGATTAGTCCAGGTGGGGGTGAGCTTGGCTAGTTCAATTTCTAGGAGTCCAACTTGCTCCAAGTTCCCAATAAGAAATTATGAGAGAGAATCCACTTGTGCCGCTAGATCCCATACCTTGAAGGCACCAAGGGAAAAATTTAAGTCACCTCCTATGATTACCAACCCTTGTCAAAACCATGATTTGGTAAAGAAAAGTCCCCAAAATTCCAATCGATTCAAATAGGGAGCGTATATGTTCAGACATATGATCTCTTTCCCCATTTCAAGAGAGGAAAGGGAGACACCCAACCTTGAATCAAAATGCCACAAATTAGAGAGGGTGAATATCCTAGTCTTCCATCTTGTAACTAGCCCTCTAGGTCATCCTGTGGCATCCAAAAAACTAAAAGTCCATCCCTTTGATAAATTTTAGAGATATTGAACAATTTTAACCCCTTTCGTCATCAATTCTTGCAGATAAATGATTGTGGAGTTGTGAGTTTTAATTAACCTCTTTAGGGCCATTTTCTTGGAAGGATTATCCAACCCTCTATAATTCAAAGATAAAAATATCATTTTCAAACTACCTTTGGGAAATTGATCGAAGGGCCCCAATTAATAATTGTTGTCTTCTAATCTTTACTTCTAAATTGGCTTTCTTATGGTATATGAAGAGGTAATATTTCCACCTCTTTTCCCTTCCTTAGGTTTTTCCATACAACCCCTAAATGATTGGCTAACCGTATGCCCAGACCAGTGTAATGGGACGGGTGAGCAGGAAATAAGATGGAAAGTGGTATGTATGACGGGAACAGAAAATGGATTTTCAGAAATCCCCCCAGTGGAAACTCAAAACCTATGGACATAAGCTTGCTAGGGCATCCTGTCATTCGCCCCAGACATGGTCAAATGGACAAGCATAAGATCCAAGCACCTGTTAGAAACAAAGGAATTAAATGCACATATTCAAAGGATTTGAGGATCAGAGTGACACATACCATGATACCCAGACTCATTACGTCATGGAGCAAGAACCATCTCTGATACAAGACCAAGCCGAAGGTGATGGATGTTGTTTTTGTTGCTCACAAAGTGGAGGCGCTGAAAGGGAGAAAAAATGGGCCCTCCAAGGCCATGCTCAAGTCGATCTAGCTCTCGGTACTCCATGTCTAGGACCTATGGGCCTTGAGACATAATCTACTAGTTATACCTGAAAGTGGGGGATAACAGGTTCCTCCACATGGGGTGCATACAATTAACATCCTTTTCTGAAGCATCTCTTCAATTGTAAGGATGGAATATCCCTTATAGAGATGGGTCTTGGAACTCCTTTCACAGTGCTCTGTTTTCCACCTCTATCAAGACATGTAAATGTATTGCTATGAAAATCTAGGACAACATGATGCTTGCCCAACCAATCCATTATAATTAGAATATCATAAAACCCCAATGGTATAATATTTAGATCAACATTAGTATTCACACCAGTCAGACTTATGGAGCAACCTCTGACCATATCATGGATTCTCCTTTTGGATCTAGTGGCTAGTTGAACCAAACTTGATTTTCCAAGCTTAATTTTCTTCAAATGTAATCTATCCACTATTTTAGGATCAATGTAACAATGAATTGCTCCTAAATCAATTAAAATAGCAACATGTTGATTCATGATCTTACCTTCCACCTCGATCATATTGGATTGGTACTCTGCTTGTCGATCATCTAACATTGGATAAATCCTTCACATGTCTTCTACCATTGTAGCCTCTTGGATGTTGTGCACAGTCTTCACTATGTCCTTTCTATGTGGGAAATACTTATACATGTGATATTATTTGCATCCCCAACATTGGATTGGTGGTATTCCCTTTTTCCCCAAAGAGTCTTCTTTCTTGGATTCATCCTTAGAATATTGGTCTTGATGATTTTTATTAGGTTCATTTATGTTGAAAGGAGGTTTGAATTCCTTATTCCTCTAATCATACTTCTCCTTCCTCTTATCCTTCCAAGATTTTTGCAAAGACTCTCTGCCCTAGCCTTTCTCATACAGGTACTTAGCCTTCCTAATGGTCTCAATCAAGGTCCTGGGCTCATCATACCGAATCCTTTCTTTATAAAAGGATGGCATTCCACTCAAAAACATTTGTATTTTCACCTTCTCATCATTTATAAACCCCACATATTTTAACAACCCCAAGAACTTCTTCTCATACTCTGTCATGGTTACGCTTCCCAGTCTAAGTTCAAATAACTCCTGCATTTTCTTGTCATAGAAGTGATCTGAGAGGTACTCCTTCTGAAAATACTTCTTGAATTTCTTCCAAGTGATCCTATTCTCATTAATATTCTCAACTTGCTTCATTTGGTCACACCACATAGCAACTTTCCCATGTAAATGGTAGGTGGAAATTCTAGCTTCTAGGTTTGATGAATAGTTATGAAATTGAAAATATCTCCCGAGTCCAAGCAACCATGCCTCAACATCATCTTCCCTTTTCCTTTTGCCATCAAAGGATGGTGGCTTAAGCTTCCTCATCTCTCCTTGCAAATTGTCCACTTCATTCCTTCTTCGTTGGTGCCTAACATGAGACACCTCTGGACTACTCATGGAGTCTTCAGATGCATAAAATTTTCTTGCTGAGTATGGAGGTGAGTGATTTCTATGAGTTCTACTAGCACTTCTTGAATAACCAGTTCTTCCACGATCATCTCTTCTTTCATGATACCTGCTTTCTTCCTCTTACTTTGAGTTTGATCCCCTATTTTTTTGCCTCTGCAACTGATTTAAGTTCTGCATCACTTGATCATTTATCTGATTTTGTTCTCTCATCGGCCTCTCATTGTCTACTTTGTAACTCTACACTTCTATTTCAGGCTTCTTATAGTTTCTATCAATGTTTCTTGCTCCCCTCTGCCCTTGTGTCTGTTCGATTCTGTCTCTGCATTAACAACACAACACTGATATTTTTACCTTTGGCCTCTTTATTATGGCTAGGGGCTCCCTCACCTTATTCCATTTCTCGAATCTTCATTCTTATATTGAACTGGTATGTTTACGTCCCCTAGTTCTGCAAAATGTGTAAGTGACCATTTTGTTAGAATTATGCATATTATAAACAAAATTTTCCAAACAATGCTTTAGGTCCTTTTTATTTTCAATTCATGAAGAAATATATACATCACAGTTATCCAAATTAGAATAATTCCATATCATTATCCTCTGAATAATCTTTCCAACGAATGTATTCTTGCTCCAACAGGATATCTCAGCTGAAAGTTAGGGCTCCCTGAAAAAAAAAATTCTTTCAGCCTCCTTACCTGATACAGAATTCGAATTCTTCCCAAGGATCTTTCTTCAAAACATGTCCCATGTGACCATGGCTTGAAACCATAGGCTTAATCACTCTTTAGCATCTCGCTTCGTGTTCTTCCACATGGGAGCTTGCGCGAACAAGATAATTGAGGGTTGGGTTACCTCCCATGCCCCTTTTACCTTATCACAAGACTAGCGCTAGGACCAAGTCCTTCGGACTTTGGCCCTTGAATGTTCTCCGTTGTCAACTTCCAACTTCTCCCGTAGCTACACTTTGTTGAAGTCTTCACTAACTCCACCAAAAAAAATCGGGCGGTCGAGACTTGATCTCTTGTTGAATGGACGACCCCGCCCCCAACTGGAAGCTTCAATGGAAATCAATGATCATGACTTAATCAAACATTGAGAGGGATGAATCTCAACCAATTCGGAAATTTGGTGCTCCGGGACATTTAGTTCTCGTGCCTCTCAATTCCCCCAAAGTGACAATCCTCTGAATACTTACCCTGCCCCTCCTACTTGATCCAATGGTCGAGAGAGGTCCCGAAGGGATCTCAGATCAATGGTTTGCATGCCTTCATGACTTCAGGCTTCGAAACTTCTCACTAATAGAAAATTGGACACCCACAAAGTCCATACTCCCGGAGCTGACATGGAACGTTGACGTCACCCAGGGTGACGTGGACTCATGGAACGTGTTCCACGTGTCACTAAAAAATGGACAAATCAGGTTCTAAAAGGTGATGAATCTGGGTGACACGTGTCCTTACATGCCCCCCTGCCATGTGGCACAAGCTATGTCATCAATCAAAGATGGGACTCCAAATCTCTAGGCTTCAGAAGTTTCTCGACTCTAACACACGCAACCTCTGGTATAGCCAAATGTAGAAATGAAATCGACGACTCACACTCCTCCCACAACCAACAACTATGATTAACTCTGGGCTTCGGGCTTCTCGCTCCAGACGACCCCCACACTCTCGAACTACCAAATGTCGAAGTGGTGAAGTTATGAAACCTTGATATCCTTCCACCCTTTCTAGATATGATGAACCACAACATTCTCAAAGTCCTCCCCTCAATATAACGGTCGACGTGGATTTCAGGACTTCGACGCTTCAGGGGCTCTGGGCTGTAATAGTTCATCAAATTTTAAAACTCTCAGAGTGAAAACTCCCAAAGTGGTTAATGTCAGCTGACCACGATAATTGAAGGAGATCCCTTTGTGCCTCCCATCAGATTGGATGACTGATGGGGCTTCGCGACTCCGACCTTCAACAATTCGGGCTTTGCCTGCCTACCAATCTCGTCGAAGCGGTGAAGTTCTAAAGTTCTTCCTCCCTGCTTGGCTGTGATCGACGACTGATGATCATTCATCCAGATCTGATGGATGGGACTTAATTCTTACCCAACCTCTTGTTCACCTCCATTGGACAGCCCCCGATCATCCGCCTTTCGATTTGATGGTCTAGATCTCTCTCGATCCCACAGTGGTGATTGCTCCTGAATTCAAAAGGAACAGTCACGACTGCGTGATCTTTTACAAAAGATATTTGACGTTCCAACTACCGTGTGATATCTGTAACGCCATTTCTCTTGAGATTTTCGATTCAAGGTGTACTTGATCTTAACCACAAGATCTTGTATAATAGATCCAACCCATTTCGACCCAGTGTTTCAACCTGTGGCTCTGATACCAATCTGTAATGTACCCAGCCACCCATAGGCCAGGCTACGCCACTTAATCCGACTACAACACACCCAACCACCCACAGGCCAGGCACGTTGCAGTCTAGGGAATCACTTCACAATTACTTATCTCAATTCGAATCACTTCTGAGTTAATTAAGAGACATGAAACCACATGAAGAAATAAATATTCATGCCACACCATAAACTAATCCATGCACAACAATAACCCGCGAGCATGCATATTCTAAATATTAATTCAAAGATAATAAATACACAACAGAATAAATCATACACAGGTAAATAACCATAACAAAGAGCACTTATCTTTTCTGAAAACAAGACACCAATTGGCTACAGACCAAGGATGTTCCACCTAACCATAGACATTATTGTTCCAAGTCTCAACAGCGGTGTCACTCCTGAGCCACAACTATGAATCCACAAGGATGGTTCTAGAGTGTCACTCGGCTTCCCAAACCATTCAACACTCAAGCCCTCACAGGATTCTCATCACCCACAACAATCCAAGTACGCCAACTCTCTTCTACCCAACCTGCACAACCCAAGAGAATGGACCCCCTTCTCTGCCACACAGTCCCTCAGGTTGTCCACCTCCTTCCAGGGCTCCAATGGTTCTAGTCAAGAATCTCCATGTTGGGACTCTCAAGACTCGCAACTATGAACCAGGTTGAACACAGGCCAAAGTATCTCAGACATGAAAGCCTTAATTCATGGCTGGAATACACCAACAGTCTCTATAGCCAACAAAACCATGGCTCCTCTTCAACAATTTGTTCCCACTTCTCAAGCCAAATGTGAATGAGGAAGGACGAGTGGGTGAAAGAGTGAATGAACAAGGATGAAATGGAGGTGTGAATTAGTGAACGGGTGCTTGAATGAATGAGTGAAAGAAGGAGCAACTAGTAGAACCTCCACCACAGATCAAAATTGGGTTTATGTAATTCTTGGAGTTAAGGAACCACTTGGCATCCCCCCCGAAGAAGCTCATGTAACTGTTATTCTCCATTAAAAAAAAATGGATAAATAAAGTATAAGGTAAATACTTAGCCCCTCAATCCCCCTCTCTTGTGGAATCATAGCCCCCTATAACTCTTGTCCTTGTCCGTCTAGCAGCCAACGATGTGTTTTATATTAATCATGATCAAAACATTACATTTCTTAGGCACACTGGCCTCTTAATAATTGTTTAGGCACTATGGCCTTTCATAACTTAACAAAGTACAATATTTAATATTGGGTTCAAAATCGGGGTATTACAACAAACACAACAAACCAGATTAAGATTCCAACCCAAGAGGGAGGCTATACAATAGTCTTGAAGTAAAACTATACACACAAGCGACATGAGGGAGGTCATGTGAAACCAACCTATATATCTTTTCTTGGAATCTAACAGAACCGAGGAAAAGGGAATTTGTAATGTACCCAGGGAGGATAATATCGGGTACCTAGGGAGATAACCAAGGGTATAATGAATGTAGTGTGGCCATAATAATGGAATAGGCCCACTTGCGAGTTGATGGGTAATAAATAGGTCCACTAGGTAGTTAAAAGGAAATAATATATATAATGGGTAGTTGGTATAGGGTATAGGAAATAATATATTATGCAGATTATGACTTGTCATTGAGGAGAAGAGGCGCATCTCAGGAGAAATAGTTCAGTGTATTCCAGGAGGAAGACACCAGTTGGCTGATTTCGGTGTTGAAAGACACACCTTAGTCACTGGGAAGATCATCCAAGTCTTCCATCATTCTTCAGTGCTCCCATATTCTAGATATTATCTTTTAGTTGCTTATTTGTATTCCGGCTAAGATCCTCTTGTCTTTTGATCTAGCCGAGTGTTGTTATTTAGTCGTTGTTGCTTATTTGTATTCCAGCTAAGATCCTTTTGTCTTTTGATCTAGCCGAGTGTTGTTATTCAGTCGCAGTTGCTTATTTATATTCCGACTAAGATCCTTTGTATGTTGATCTAGTCGAGTATTGTCA
>JASDQU010350845.1:6570-16852 GCA_032191745.1 Picea mariana
AAACCTTCCCTCTTACACAAAAATCACTAGTTAGCATTCAACATTTACTCATTACTTATTGCTTTCATTTATAACCAGTTAGATGTGAACACATATCAGCAACATATATCAGCAATATATCATCAACAAGTCATCACCACAAAGAACACAAGATGTATGTACATTTTTCTTTTTATTACGAACTACAATCCTTGGGTTTTTTCATCAACAACTGAATAGAGTACAACTCTACATGAGCACCAATTCTATTATGCAAGACTCAGCTTACACACTCATAACCAACTGAGATGAGGCAACAATCCTCAACAGATGTCAATCTGCAACAAGTACGCGACCTATCAGTAGTTCAACATGGGTATGTACGTGCCCTACCAGTAGTACAGCCCACATGTATACGCGCCCAAGTAGTACTACAGCCTACGTATATCATCTAAGCTTATTAGGGTTTATCTCTCAAGATCAACTCATATCCTTCTGCAACCAATTCATTATTCTCTTATGTCTCTCATTGTCCAAACTGACCACCAGCCAGTCACAACACATCCAAGCTCTCCAATGACCACCAGCCAGTCACAACACATCCAAGCTCTCCACAACCAATCAATATGAATGTATCTCAATCATGTATAAACAATTAACATACTATAGCCTTCATATCAGTATTGAATCATAAGAGTGTTGCTCACTCAATCAACCAACATAATCCACATAATAGTAACCATACCAAGAATGCCCTAAGCATTCAAAACACAACAATCAATAGTATCCATCAAGACAATAATGAAACCATACCAGTGTCTCAATGACATATATGAGCTCATAGAACGCAGATCTAGAACCTATTTCAGTCTTCAACTACTAGTCATCAGCTCAAATACACATCTCCATGATTTTATCCACTGTCCACGCCATGTCCTCATACAGCCCGCATATGTACGCGCCCAGTCCGTTACAGCCCGCGTATACCTCAAAAACTAGGGTTTCTGAAGCTCCGAGACTTTTGTCGTCAAGATCTCCGATATTTCTGAAACATTGATGTGTCCATGAGATCCTCCTCACGCTCTCTTTCTCAGAATAGATCTTCAATCATGCTCAAGAGATCCACACCAAAGATGTTTTCACAAGAAGCTCTCCATTGATCCACTAAAAGGATGTTTTACAAGAGTCCATAGCTATCTTATTTATGCTTTCATCCTCTAGGTCACTTAACCCATTTCTAGGTCACTTAACCTATTTTTCTTATTTTAGGGTTAACCACTTTCCATAAATAGAAAGTTCTCCAATACTTTATCATTTAAATATTCCTTTTTTATTTTGTCACCTTACTTTATCATTTAAATAATCTTTCTTGATTTTGTCACTTCTCTTTATTATTTAAATAATCCACCTTGACTTTGTCACTTTACTTTATCATTTAAATAATGATTTCTTCTTTTAAGTCACTTTGACTTCTTTGACCTTGGGGGCGTCAAGCCTTCATATGGGGGTCCTCCAACTTCGTAAGGCCGTAACTCTCAAACCATGAGGAGTTATGTGACATTCCACATACCAATGAAAATGGAATGACAAGCACTATCCATCTAGGATAGTTTCACCAACAACTTCATTGATATTCATCTCATTATTCCACATACAAGCATGGGTCCTCTAACCATTCTTCTAGGATAACTCAATCCGCAAGGCGTCTTCCCATGAGGGATTTCACCATAAGGGGACCACTTTGGAGTTCATCCATGTGTACACCTTATCAATCATGATAATACAATAATGAGTCATCTATACATCTTTCCAACAATGCATCATATACCAATGAAACCACATCTATCCATCTTCATCATGTATCAATGACAACTCATTGATCCATCTTCATCATATCAATGACAACTCATTGATCCATATTCATCTATGCATTCTCATCAAGGACAATACATATACATTGTTCATCAATCATCAATCAATCAATCTTTTGACATCAATCAATCAAACCATTGGCATCAATGACAACATGATCCAACAAGAAAATGGGTCTTGCAATCTAGAATTGTATATTTCAATTCAATGATCTTCTCAAGGGAAATATCAAAGAAAAAGAACATGTATATGGTGTATTCATTGTTGAATATCCATTGGATGCAAACAATGGTGATGACATTGTTGAAGGAATGACATTTTACACATTTTAAGAAGCTCACACTTTGAAGCTAGGAAGGGACCTAATGTAGATATAGCTCAACATGGATAGATACCTATATAGTTTGGGGGTTTATGGATCTTGGGAATTATACCCCTATGAGGGTCATGAGACAATCAGATGGATTACTCTGGATGTAGCTCAACATGTATGGTGGTTTGTTAATTCAGGGCATTCATGATTCAAGAGCTCAAGCAAGTGGTATTTGGGACTCAAAAATTCAACTTGGGAACTACATATCTATGAGTGTTATGAAGTAGCTTAATGGATCTCTACCTAGTACAAGAAATGTTTTTAGAGAATAACCCTCTCAAGACTGTTTGGTTATGTTTACTTCTTATATTTTGTTTCCAAACAATGTGTATTTGATTTCAGTAAAAAGAAAATAGAATTGTATGCCTTAAGAGGGGGTGTTAGAATACAATGCTTACATGAGTAATATAAGCACCTTAGTTACTTAGGTTATAAAATTTAGGGTTTTAGTTATTATTATAGGAGAGAGAGAGAGAGAGAGAGAGAGAGAGAGAGAGAGAATACTCTTGTAACATGTGTGTTTGTGTGTATGTGTGTGTGTGTGAGAGAGAGAGAGAGAGAGAGAGAATATTCTTGTAACATGTGTGTGTGTGTGTGTGAGAGAGAGAGAGAGAGGTGTAACATGTGTGTGTGTGTGTGTGTGTGTGTGTGAGAGAGAGAGAGAGAGAGAGATATGAAAGTTGGTTCAAGGGAGGGGAATATGACGAGAGGTTATGGAGGACTGGTTTTAGGGAAGAGTGAGGAGAGTAGGGTTTTAAGTAATGTTGCAGTGGTGATTGATTTTGGATGAGGCATAATTGCTAGATCCACACTAGATCAAAGGGGAAGTCTACAAAGTTTGTGCTTTCTCATAAGTACAAGAAACTCTANAATGCTTACATGAGTAATATAAGCACCTTAGTTACTTAGGTTATAAAATTTAGGGTTTTAGTTATTATTATAGGAGAGAGAGAGAGAGAGAGAGAGAGAGAGAGAGAGAATACTCTTGTAACATGTGTGTTTGTGTGTGTGTGTGTGTGTGAGAGAGAGAGAGAGAGGTGTAACATGTGTGTGTGTGTGTGTGTGTGTGTGTGTGTGTGTGTGTGTGAGAGAGAGAGAGAGAGAGATATGAAAGTTGGTTCAAGGGAGGGGAATATGACGAGAGGTTATGGAGGACTGGTTTTAGGGAAGAGTGAGGAGAGTAGGGTTTTAAGTAATGTTGCAGTGGTGATGGATTTTGGATGAGGCATAATTGCTAGATCCACACTAGATCAAAGGGGAAGTCTACAAAGTTTGTGCTTTCTCATAAGTACAAGAAACTCTATATTCACATCAGGACTAAAAGTAAGAAGGTTTATTTCCCTCATGAGTGGACCTTGAAAGCACATAAATGTTGTGGGATTACGATTTGCATGGGTATTTTTATGGGAGAAAACCCTCTTATTCCAAGATGTAGCTCTATATTGTTGATGTGTGTGCAACTTGTTTCCTAGGAGTGTTGAAATTTTCCCTTTGAAAATGATTTTTTTTTCATTTAAATTTGAAAGGGTGGAGGAGCATGACTCTCCATTAAAGGGGGGTCCTTGGTGTTATGTTAATGTTTATCTAGTTCTCTTCCCTTGGGAAAGCAATTTGATTCTTTCATGGCAATCAAATAATTGTAGCTATTATGGGTGCATTTGGTGGGGTTGCTTCTACAAATCTAAAGTTTAAAAATATTGAAGGCTATGGAGGATCTCTAGGAAATATTTAGAGAGCCACTGAAGAAACCCTGATCATAGAAGGGGTTCCTCGTATACTATTTTAATTGGACCTAAATGGCAGATTGCTAGAAAAAATCACACTTGAATGTGGAGATAAAAAATGGACATAAGATTTCAAGTATGAGGAAATTTTGTTTAGGTGTAGGTTATGTCCCATAGATAGTCATATCCTACGAGAATTCCTTAGGCAAGACTTAGCCTTTAGGAAGTAGATATTTGTCTGTTTTGGTTCCTTGTCCTATTTTGAAAGGGAAAATTGTGATCAGGTATCAACTTCTTTTGATGCATCAGGGTAGGTTTCTATCAATTCTCAGACTATAGACCTTTCCAATGGTCAAAGGAAGATGGTTTTACATGTGTGGGTGTAGTTATTTATCCGAAGGTGACCATTTTCCATCCAAAAGGATGTTGTGGAATTATTAATTATTGTGGTGAATACTCTGGTGGTTAATATTCTAGGAGGTCTCTCTCGGATATTTGCCACCATTTATCCAATGCCTTCATTATCTAGGATTATGTATGTTTTTATTTAGTTTTGAGGTCACAACCTAATAATGTGTTGGTGTTATTGAATGTTGGAGAGGGAAATTCTTTAGTCTTACTTAATCCAATAGGGGGGCTTTCTCAAGGATGTTGTGTCATCATTTTGGTGGAAGGCATATTGGAGCTGAAGTAGGAGGTTGGGAAAAATAGTCTCATTTCTTACCCTTTGGTTCAAGTTTTGAAGGGAGTGTATTTTAAGTGGGTAGAGGGGATCCATCAACATTCTATGTCCATATTTTCAGGATTGGTAGATAAGGGTTACGAGACTTTGTTCTATGACCTATCTATTTCACATATAAAGCATCATTTCTCTATTTTTGAGGCTAGTGGCAAGTCACAGTAAGGCCTCTTTGAGTTTGAGGGCATCCCTAGATCTCCTTCTTTAGTGGGGAATATTTTCTAGTCTTGGGTGCTATCACTTAATTGGATCAAAATTCATGTAAAGGCATGGTCATTTCATGATGTAGCCTAAAGTTTTGTAGGTTGACTTCTTCTTCTTCTTCTAGCAAAGGTAAGCATTTAAAGTTCACTCCTTTGGATTTCTCTYCTCCAAATTCTTGGACCAGAGGGGGAAGATTGAGAAAATTCAAGTCTAGTAATTAGGTTTTTTCCATTTTATGGGGGATTTGATTTTTGTCTATGGGCATGATTGATGTATTTTGTCCCTTTGGGCTTGAGTTGTAGTGAGGCCTTTTGGCCATTKGTTTATCAACTTTATTTGAGGCCTATTTTACCAACTCAATCTTGATTGAGTCCTTGGTGAGACTCTAATTACCCTAAAGGATTGCAAACAACAAATGATTTGTTACTTTCCCAAGGGTATTGCAATCTTAGTTTTYTGTAACACTCGATAGTGCAGTTTTTATTCCTAGAAAGAATATAAAATAACATGGATTATGAAACAATAATAAACTAGTAAATTATATAAATATAATTATAGATTAGAATACAATTGTCCCATGGGTTTGCTCAAGCAGTTGATGCCACTATTTCTAGGATGTTGCTGGTAATTTGGTGGTGTAGGACCCTAGTTTGATTCCCACGTGGTTAGGCACACTATTTATATGGCACCACTTTGCACTAGGTACCATAAATGTGAGGGAGAGCCTAGGGATTTATTTCCAAGGAAAAAAAATATGAGAATATAATTAATTATATATAACCATACATATATATAATTTCATATAGACCCATATAAATTTTGGTGCTAGAGTTAGATAAATGATGTCATATATATTGGTGTGATTGAGAAATGGAAGAATCAATTATTCTTGACCCACTCACATCCACTGGTGTCAATTATTTTTAGCCCACTAATGTCAACATTCGACCAACAACCTGTAACTCACCAGCCCTAACACTAAAGTCACTAATCATGCTTGATCCCTAGCCCCTTATAATTGGACCCTAACACCCTAACCTCTGACCCTTTAATGTATTTTTTATCCTAATCTCTAATCAACCATGTCTCACAACTAACCTGACCTATGTTTGACCCTAATCTCTAATCAACCACGTCTCACAACTAACCTGACCTATCTTTGACCCTAAATATTACTACTGGTGCATGTATTATGTGTTCTCAACATAAAAGAGGAATGCATAACCCGTGAGCATGTGGTGTAGTGACATACAAAAAAACCAGACTTGTGTTTTTAAGGTGGAGACCTGGGTGCAAAAACCCCTTGACTACGTGCATATGAGTCTAATTGCAAATCATGGGTGTTTTTTACGACATAGAAATGCCCCTTGTAGAATGAAATCTTAGTTGAAGGACAAATCTCAATTAATATAAGCAACATTTTTGCAAAGAAAGAGGAATAACAATAAATTCACTATAAGCCATCCTAAGCATAACACATCCTAAAATGACTGTCTATTACTATGATTAAACTAAATACTAATAAGTATTACTCATTTACATTGACATACTAGTAAACTAGTTGTATATGTGTATCCCTAACCTATGTTAGTGGTTTATGTTAGTCATTAATAATAACGCTAGTTGAAACACGTAAAAGTTGTTAGTTTATCACTTATAATAGATATCACAACTAACATTTTTTGTCGTGTAGTCACAAAAACCACAAATCTTACTAGTGTGTAGTAAAGAAGATGTTTGAGAAAATTGAATCATTGTAGTCATGGAGATGTAAAGAGATATTAGTCAATGATTGTGAGTACATAGAAGTCGGGAGACTTTAGAGGCTAGATTCAATAACCTATCTATCCATTTCCTTATTTCTAGTGAAATCTATGGGAGATGAAGAAGTAGATATGGAGGCATGATTGATTAAAGAGTTGGTTGATAATTTTTTATGTTGGTGACCTTGTGGAATGTGTAAAGAAGGCAACAGAAGAATCCATAGGCTAGGTTAGACATTGGGCAATCTAACTTAGAAAATCGACTAAAGGACTACAATTAACAAAGAGTTTTTTTGGTGGACAAGAAGAAAACCTTGAGGAAATGTATACTTTGAACCATTGCTCAAATTGTAGGACATTGTGAAAGTCACCCTACGTTGAGCATTTGTAAAAGTAGCCTTATGGATGTGGAATCCCATAGGTCATGCAATTTTTCATGTGTAACCACTTCTTAGCCAAAAAAAATAGAAGATGAGAAGTGTTAAGCATTTGTAAACATAGCCTTGTGTATGTGGAATCCCATAGGCCATGCAAGATTGCATGTATAACCACTTGTTAGTCAAAAAATTTAGACTAAAGAATAGATTAGAGTTTCTTCCCTATGAAGGTTCCCTTAAAATATTGTTGTTTTGTGTATGATTATGTACTTATCGTTGGTGTATAATTATGTGCACATTGTTATTATTTGTGGACATCTAATAATTAAATTATGCACAAAAAAATTATTTGTAACTATTAATAATCACTATAGTTATCAAGATAAAGGTTATCTTGATCTATCAATGCATTGATAGATATCAAATTTAAGTAACCTTCACTTGGAGAATATTCTGGTTGTGACTTAGTGAACTAAAAATAAACAATCAGATTTCTTGCAAGCCTCTGCTCTATAAATAAAGGAAATAGGTCCTCATTGTATATAATATTTGATTGAGAAATAATTGCACAATGCCCCTTGCCCATTGAATGTTTTCTTTTTTAGGGTTTTACCATTCATATATTGCGTCATTTGTGACTTTGTTGTTATGTTATGATCTAATGACCATGTGCAATTTCAAACATGGTATTAGATTGATTTACAGTAAACTCTAATTATTGAATGGGTTAGATCACCATATTTTTCAAACTAGTCATGTGGGCACTTTTCATTTTCATATCTACAAACTCTAGTATTTTTTGGAGTACATTTGACTGCACAATTGAGTTTGAAGCAATTAAATTAATTAGGGATTCTTCTTGTTTCATTAAAATTGGGCTTTCGTTGCTCCAAAATTGCACATTTTCTCAACTACTTGGGTTTTGTAGGTTCATTTTAATTTCATTTTATTTTTTTAATTTTTGAAAATTGTCTTCTTCTTTTTTTTAATTTGCACTCTAATTTTTTCGACAACTCTTTTTGGTTTTTTTGGAAATCCGATTTTTTTTCATTTATAGTGACCCCTTCCTTATTTTTTCTCTTTTTTTATGCTTCATTAGATTCCCCATCGATATATCTTTCTTGAACCCCCATTGATGTCCCTCCTTTGACCTCCCTTCTAGCCCTCTCTAACTTCTCGTCATGGGTCCTAACTACTCATTAAATTTATCTTGTGGATAGTGCATGTTATCCCCAACTCCTAGGAATAACTAAGGAGATGATGTCTCGAGGCCCTCAGGTTGCAGACATGGAGTACTGAGAGACATCTTGACTGGTGGTGTCCACCTGTACAGACAGAGACCCACCTCACCACCACAATTCCAAGTTCATCACGATGGTATCCATCACATCAGCTGGCTTTTGGAAGACATCGGGTCTGTATCCATGAGGTACATGCCAGGTATCATGGTGAGTGCCATTTAAATATTTGAGGCATTTGAGTTTGTTGCATCTATAACTTATTTTGATTATGTAACATTTGCTTGGACATTGAGCTCTTTGCCCTGTTTCACTTTGGTGGTTGACATTGCACCCTAGTAAGTGGGTCGCCCTTAGGGATAGGTTTTCTACTAGGAGGTCTCTTGATGAGTCACTGTTCCATTCTCGACCATACTTGTCACTTTCCACACGTCATCCCCTCATCTCCTTACCTTTTGGGATTTTCGGGTATACTGACCCAAGAAAGGATTGTCCCTCATTTCATGGGAAGAAGGGGTTGAAGGCCCAGAGGCTTGTAGCTAGAAAAATATAAAATCCAATCATGAACCTTCTAGATGCTCGCCCATGGATCCTGAGGACAATTAAATGTCTCTCATAAGAAATTGATGGGACCCAAGGAAAAATAAATATGCAAAATTCCAACCAATGTGGAGTCTATGTGGGCATTGTTTTTCATGCTTAGGTAGAAGCCCCACACAAGGTTTCAACTTGGGGAAGCATGATGTGACCAAAGTAGAGTCAAGGTGGGTATTTTTTTCATGATTAGGTAGAATCCCTTCCTTGGCTTCAACTTGGAAACATCTTAAAAAGAATAAAAGGCAATAAATGGTCTTGGAAAAAGGTTGCATTGAAAGTGAAGGTGCAACATTCCCTCTAAAAAGGCACCCATAAATGAGATACTACGGTCCCTTGTACATCATGAACCCCATGCCAAAGAGTCTTTCCCCCATCTATGTCACTTTTTCCACATGTATTAGAGATGGGCTCGCTTGGAAAACACTCCTAATCTTGAGGTATGATTCACCAAATAGGTTGCTTTTTCAACCTTCCCATACCTAAGCTTGGCAAATTGCATAGGGTCTTTAAGAGCTTGTTTATTTTGATCAGGTAGTTTCGATGTACATGCTCAAATGGATCTTTTATTGATTTGGTTTATTTATCGTGATGCATTTGACTTGAGATCCTTGGAGGGCATATCCATTGTCTTTGCAGGACCTAGTTGGTGGACAGTTTTGGAAGATCAAGCCTAGCTTGGGTTTCCTTGGGGMTTGAAGCCCACAGGTTGAATACCAAGACCCACACACCAGATGATGATGCTAGTCTTTTGAGGCCTATGTAGATACCATGGAGAACGTAATCCAACCCTTATYCATCCCAACGATTTTCTCTTGAGGCTAAAAYGTCATTGTCAAGGAGGTTGATGTCACATCGGGGCTAGGGTTAGGGTGGTGGTGTTGGTTGACTTTACACTTTGCACGTTTTGATGGATGAGTGTTTGACTTCAAGGAGAAATKCCTAACACATGAGAGGGAAGCCCTAGAGGGACCAACGACTTTCACTTTCCAGTCCAACGACTTGCAAAAGTGCCAAAATGTTTCCCTAAAGGRGTGATGTCATGTCTTCAGGGTTTCTTATGCGCATTTTAGGGTTAAATTTGAATTTTATAATGTAAAGGGGAAAATTAAGGGGTTTTGTCCCCTTACTTTTTGTTTTACCCTAAAATTAAGTGGACAAACACTTGTAGTAGGATTTGTATAAATAGAGATCATTTCATTTCATTTTCATATCATAGCTCTCCCATTGTGAGAAGATTAGTGGCTAAAATTTGTGCCCTGCTTAGGTAATTTAGTATCTCTCTCTTGTGGAAATTATTTTTGGTGATATCTCTTGGTGAATGATCAAGCTGAGGTGGTGCACACCTCTTGGAGACTTCTTTTCTTGCTTATGAATGGTAATTTTCTTGGTGAACTAGGGTTTGTTCTTGCATCTCTC
>JASDQU010350847.1:0-12198 GCA_032191745.1 Picea mariana
TTCTGCAGGAACATGTTCATGACTTTCTTCATGAGCCATACTTGGTGAATGCCTCCTTGAAACTTGCGGTGATTGTATATGCTTCCTCCTTGAAGGATGAGAACTTGGCTCCACAAGTTGACCTTCTCCTCTTGTGAGTTTCAACCTTGTGAGCACCAGAAAACAAAACACTTGCAAATAATCAAGTCTTCAAAAACCAGTGCTCTGATACCAACTTGATCTAAAAATGAAGAAGACTTATATTCTTGAAAATATTTGCAAGTAAAATTTATGTGTTAAAATAAAATGGATCAACTTTGCAACACATCATTAATAGGATTTACTCATTCAAGATGCATATAAACAGTAGCATAATCAATGAACAGAAAACACATAACACAGCAAATGATAAAGGAGTTCACCCCTCTCTTGGGCTACATCTCCTGGTCCAGCTTCCAATGGATCATTTGTATTATTTGCTCAAAGTACTCAAAAATGTGCTTTACAATGCTCAAACTGCCAAATAGACTGCTCCAATGGCTTCATAACGTCCAAAAAACCCTAGCTAGGCTTTTTTGGCACCTCGTTTGGCCAAAAAACGAAGAAGTTAGGCTTCCTTGAAGTCTCCCCTTCAAGCTTGTTGTCTCTGCATCTACAAAACGCACCTTCCATGGCTCAACCTAGCCCACACGCAATTTAAAGCGTAGAAACTTGGCACCGAACGCAACCGCATAACGGTGCAAACTGTAGGACGGTTATGGGCATGCCGACCCCTAACCTCCAAACTCGTGGGCACATGGGTCCATGTGACCTCGCGCAAATACAAAAGGGCTAAGTCTTAAACCCAACTTCCCTGCGCCTTTCGTGGCAAGGTCACATGTCATGGGTTATGTGACCGGAGGCTTAACCATTTGCAATACGTAAACCCACGTGCGTTTTGAACTGTGGTCATATGGATATAATAATACAACCACGGGTTGGGGCTAAGCCCCAGCCCGACCCCCCGCCGACATGCATATAATTCAAACTTATATAATTTTCAAAACATATAATTAATAAGAAACAATGCATGGCGCACTGGTAGGGCGGCCATTGCCAAAGCTTTGCATGGTGGGGAGGTCCGGGGTTCGAATCCTATGGACTCCATAAAATTTTGAACCAATAACCAATACAATGGTGCCACGTGGCAGCCCATGACTGGGCCACATGGCACCACACCATTTGTTCAATAAATTCCATGTGTCGCATTGCGATTCGACCACATCTGCCAATAGATGATTGCCACATCACCAATTTCCCTGTTAGCATACATCATGCCACGTCACCTATACGGCCTCTGCCACGTCAACCTGTACGGACTGCACAGTCAGCGTCCTTTTTTACTTGTTTGACGATTCAAACAGATCGCGATATCTCTGGCTCTCGATGTCCATTTGAACCCAAACAAGTTGCGTTGGGTTTACAACGACGAGGTCTACGCTCTCGTTCGATTTGAAGTGATTCCGAGCACTTTGAATTTTTGAGCAAAATTTGATCCCCTGATCAAGTTATGAGCTCAGTTTTGAACATGGAGACCGTGGTTGGAAATCTCTAGACGAGCAGAATGTGATAGAGACCCTGAATGGAGGATTTGATTACTTAAGCATAATGAAATTTTGATGCTCCATTCCTTAAAAAGTCTTATAAGGGGTTGGGTGTATTACAAGAATGAAGAAAGAAGTGGCTAATTACATACCCAGATGTCTAGAATGCCAAAAGGTGAAGATAGAGCATAGACGTCCAACAAGTTTTCTACAACCATTTCCCATTCCAAAATGGAAGTGGGGAGTTGTTATAGTAGATTTTATTACAAAGTTTCCCATAACAGTGAAGCAACATGATTCCATCATGGTGGTGGTAGATAAATTGACTAAGGCGCCAACACGTTTTATTCCAGTGAAGACAACACATAAGGAAGAAAATATTGTTGAGATATATATGAAGGAAGTTGTTATGCTACATGGAGTGCCGAAGGAAATTGTTTCAGACAAAGATCCAAAGTTTACTTCAAATTTTTGGAAAGGTTTGTTCAAAGGATTTGGAACAAATTTAAATCTTAGTACAATGTATCATCCAGAGTTAGATGGGAAAAAGGAGAGGACTAACAAAATAATTGAGGATATGATAAAAATGTATGTGATAGAACAAACATAAAAGTGGGAAGGTTATATCCATTTAGTGTAATTTTCTTACAATAATGGGTATCAGGCCTCATTGAAAATTAGTCCATTTGAAACATTGCATGGAAAAAAATGTAACACACCTGTGAGTTGGGATAATTCAGTAGATAAATCAGTCATTGGGCCATATTTTTTAAAGGAAATGGTAGAGCAGATGGAAAATATAAAGTGGAATTTAAAGGTTACCTAGGATAGTCAGAAAATATATGAAGACAAAAATATAGTGTTTAAATATTTCAAAGTGGGTGAACATGTGTTTTTAAAAGTGAAGATGAAGAGAATATTACTGAGATTAGGAAGTTTCCCAAAGTTGGCAACAAGATATTGTGGACCTTCTGAAATCTTAGAAAATATAGGGCAAGTTACATGCATGCTAGCATTCCCTGCATCCATGAGAGTTCATAATGTATTTCATGTATCATTATTAAAGAAATATGTTCCTGACCCTAACCACATAATTGATTGGAATGTGATCTAGGTGCAGCATGAAGGGGATTTCTGGGTGGAACCAATATGCATCCTGGACTAGAAAGTCAAAGTGATCAGGAAAAACATCATGGGGATGGTAAAGGTTCAATGGACCTGCTATGGTGCTGAAGATACTACATGGGAGCATGAAGAAAACATGCAGGAAGAATACCCACATTTTTTTGACAATTTTTAAGAAACCAGAGTGTAAGACTCCATTTTGAGCAGCTAGAGTTCCAGAACCACATGTCAAAGTCCTAGCCAATTACATTGGAGACCCTGATAAAAGAATGGCTCATTCCTTGGGTTAATCCTGATAAACTCATGGTACAATCCTTGGATTATTACTGATAAAACAATGGTGCATTCCTTGGGTCAGCGAGTTGGGAGGAACAAGAGATTATGGTTGGAACTATGACTGGAGTTGTGAAATTGCAGAATTTTATTTCTAAGTATAGTGATGTAAGTTTGCATATATGTATATCGACATAGTGTGCACTAGGGACGATACACAATTGTAGGGGAGGGCGAGTGTAATATCCCCACTATAATCCCCATTTTAATTAGTGCTTGATGTATATATAATGTGTGGCTACGATAAAAGCGATGTATATGCAAATTGTATTTATGAATGTCAATAATAAAATGTGATGCAAGCTGCTAAGGGGACATGGAAAGAGATGGGGGATGCATTAATCCACAAGAGAGGGGAGTGTATAAGAGAATTCCTAAGAGGGGGGAGGGTGGAGGATCCAAAGGTAGAATTACCCATGTATATTAGTTCAACCCTTTTTTATAAATTTGTTATTGGTGTGTGAACCTTTTATTTTATGATTGATTGTTCCCACAGCTAATCATTGAATACATGTAAGAGGGTGGGTGTGAGTATTCACATCTCATAGTTATTAGGAACATGGGGGGATGAGTAAAATCAGCTTGGGGAAGTGTGTGAGTCAAGCAAGTAATCAAAATAGAGGAAAATTCGTATGGGTAGCTACGACAATTTTACATAGTTAATTTTTGTGCATGAGGAGCAAGGAGAGAGGAGAAAAGAGAGCCTGGAGTTGGTGCATCCATGGAGGGAAAATTCTAAAGCATGTTGGAGAATATATGGAGTGTTTTGTGGTTGAATACTAAAAAGCCAAGTTTTCAAGCCTGGAGAGTGAACTTCTGTGTGAGTTTCACTAAAACAAAAGTGGTTGTTGTTGGTTGCTGGTAGTTTCCATGGCAGAAAGTTCCCCGGAGTTCCCAGCTGAGACATTCCTAACTACCCATGCTAGAGATACCTTGACAAATGAATGGGATGTCAGAGGGTATGCGATTAGTGAAGGGGTACATTCCTTGGGTTGGGTAGTTCAAGAGGAAGAGAGATGGTGGAAAATTAGGATAGATGTAGGAGAATACTAGTGGGTTGTGAGTTTTATGAGCCGTGAGTGGATAGTGAGAGACCACCCTCTTTTGTGGATTACTAGCCTTAGATCAAGGGTGACTAGTTGTTTAGATTTAGAATAGCCAGCCTATGTTTGGGTAGAATTTCCATCCCAAGCAGTTGGTTGCAATTGTTTTTTAAAAGATAAGAGTTTGATCTGTTTTTTGTTTTGTATTTATGAGTTAAATTATGGTGCATGAACTCTATGTATTTGAGAATGATTTGTATGCTGCTAAGTTGAGTTGCTTAGCTGCATTTCATGTCTATTTTAGAGTGTTGCAGATGCATGTAATTAATTTTAATAAACAACAATTAAATATGTATGTAGATCATAGCTAGAAGCTACAAGAATTTATTTAGATAGAAGAAATTTTGTTTTTGTAAGTTTCCTTCACCGTAATGTCCCTTGGTTGGGTTGGGGGACATTACATATATAATCCCCTCTATTGCAATTTTTTATATGATGATATTAATAATGAATGGTCAAATTTGATGGGGACCCTTTCCATTCTATTGATACATTTGATGATTTTTCCTTTGAATATCCTCATGAGTATGATCAAGATATTGATTTGGAAAATTCTTTTTCAAATCCATTGTTTTGATCAAGAGGAGTTAAGGAATTCGACTCTAGTATGAATATCCCTCTTGATATGTGCATACTTTCCTTTGATTATGATGATGATGAGTTCAAGGTAATTCCTTCCAAATACCTTATATTGCTCATCAGAGTATGATAACCCTATTCCCAGGGAGAAGATTGCAAGAGATGGCATTAATATGTTCAATGAGTCCATAGACACTATCCTTGACATTCAAACTTTGAACCATAAACCTGATGTCTTTGATTCTATTGATGTTTCTAGTATAAAGTGCAAGGATTATGATTTTGGTTGGAAAGTATTGTTGGATGATAACCAATTCTTTTGGGTTTTGATAGGTCTTTCCCCCACCATATGCATCTGTTGGTTGGAAATTCGATGAGCTTTCATTGTGCAATGACTCCCAAGTCATGAATCTTGCATGTAAATAAAGTGATGTTTTCCTCTATGCCAAGTGTCATTCCACTTGATTACTAGGTTGTTTCTTTTCCCTTCCCTTGTACATAAGTAAAAATGAATAAATAATAAAAAAATTAAAAGGGGGATAGATTAGGTTTTTGGCTTACTTCACTTTATTTTTGTTTCATTTCTTTCTTTTTATTTTGTATTCAATCAAATAATATATTTTTCTTTCCATTTATCGCTTTTTGATTAGGTGGTTGGACTTGATGGAGAAATGATCAATGATTTAGAAAGGTATCTGTATATTATGATTAACTGATTGACCAAATATTTTGGTGGACAATATACTTACAAATGAACTAGGTTTCCTTGTTTGTGTGTCATAATTCCTTTCTTTGTCTATCATATTCTTATTAAGTAGGAAACCCTTGCTTAAATGGTCATTCAATTTTTCCCAGACCTTCTTTTCTTTCCATTTCTCCATCCCCGCCATATTTAGATAACTCCTGCATATGCGTCATGGATTCTCAGTGTTACCTTGAGTTTTCCCTCAACACACATCCAACTTTATAATCCTTTTGATATATACCATCGGTCATTTTGATCCCCATACACTTAAATACATTGTTTAGTGAAACCAGAGTTTGCATGCCACTGTAAGCGACACACATTTGTTGGTTGGAATTTGTTGACCACAATTTATGTCAACGGTACTTATCTGGAAAAGCTTTTCCAAGATCCCCTACATGTCATTAAATCTACTGGTGTTTTCCAATTTAATGTGCCTTATGTTGAACCTAATGGTTTGAAGTCTACCACCATATATTAAAAATAAAACATGCACTAAATTAAACCATTACAATACTATGATATTGTTCCTTTGTTTGCATTAAAAATAAATAATGATAAGTTCTTCTATCATTGTATACTACAATGGTATCAACCACTTTCCAACCAACAACCTAAGTCCTTTTCCCATTTACATTTCCCTATTTGCAATATGCAAAATACCTATATAATGCATAATTTTATTGGTCCAACATTTCAATGCCACTATGTATCAAGGTCGCCTACAAAGAGGTTTGAAAGTTTGTCTTACATCTTATTAGTTAGAAAGAGGATAATGTAAGTGGAATTTATCCACAATGTCTTGTTGGATTACTGAGAGGGGGGGTGAATCAATAATAGCGTAATTATAATCCTTTTTCTCCAAATAATCTAAGTATTATATCAATGTAGAATTATTATCCAATAATGAGCAATAAGAAATGAACAATCACACACATACACAGTACACCAGTGTTTTACGTGGAAACCCAAATCGGGAGAAAACCATAGAATGTTTTATCTTATATGTCTTGAAGAATTACATTCATTGGAAGTACCAACTTCCTTTGTTTTCCAGCTGCAACTGGAAGGAGGCTACAACCTGAGGGAAGCTCCAACTCCCCAATTCTCTGGATACAACCAGAAGGAGGCTACAACCCCCTATGTTCTCTGGCTACAACCAGAAGGTGGCTACAACCACCTGTCCTTGCCCCGTCCAACTGCCCTGAAGTAGAAGTAGAATTATGGAAGCACTGTCACACTATCACTGTGAGATATACCATTGTAAACATGTACCAATAAACTTGAGCCATGCATCAACCTGTACCTCAACCCATAATCAACCTATACCATAAACAAGTACATCAACCATGCACTAACCTGTACAAAACAATCTATAATCAACCTGTACCATAAACAAGTGCAACCAACCATGTACCAAGTATGTACCAATCATGTGTCAAGTACTTATCAACTATGAGTCATCAATATGTACCAACATCATCAAATATACACCTCATGCATGTGCCAACTCATCAACTACTTGTCTCAACCATGTACCCAACTTGTACCTCAACCAAAAGCCCTCATCAATTTCATCATCCAAATATGATTTGTAACTCTGTAATAGACCTGGTGTATATGATCACATAATTGTAATGAGTAAGGATCTGAAAATGATACACAATGTTCTTCAGTGTGTTTTATGCAATTCCTCTAGGTGTCAGTACTTGGAACCTCTTAGAAAAGGAGTTATGGCAAAAATGGCACACCTTGTTGAATTTTGGCTTATTCTAGAGAGCGACCTTGTAGAGCGTGCCCCGCACGGAATATTTGTTGAATTGATCTGAAACTTTTACACAGCATACTACAGACTGTACTCTAACCAACACAGTTGGTCTTACTGAATTTGGATCCATTATGAAGAATTTATGACGTTTTTACATGCACATGCAAAAGTAAAGGACAAAATTGAATATGAAAAGCGGTACCATTGCCTTATTGTTGTTCGTCTCTCCATATTTTATATGGAGAATGTGTTGTGAGCCAAATTGTCTCGCCAATGTGAAAGCTGCCCCAATCATTCCGATTGGGTAAATATTAGTGCTTTTTGCAAGCTGGCTGATAGTCGAATCTGGGACAAAACAATATTCTAAAGAAACAACGAGAATTTTTTCCACAATGCTTGTTTCGTTCAACGAAATAATTCAATCGCAATCACCGCGGTCATATACTATTTTGGGAAATATATTAAAATTTGTAATGGATATACCATTACGTGGCAATATCTTTCCTACATGTTTCTGGACAAGTTGTGGAGGAACAGTCAGTGTCACTGTCATCATGGCCTCCTTGTCTGTCATGTCAGCACGCATAATGGATCTACTTTTGTTTGCCTTGTCCAAGTAGGTGATATAGACAACCATTATGTCCCCGATGAACAGTTGTCCAGATTGGTGGATGTTCAAGCCCTCTATTGATAGTATTTTGGATGTCACAACTCTAGACCTTATGACATTTTTTGAACAGGAAAACTAAAGTGAATGGTAGTGTGCATTTTTTTTTTTCACTGGAATAAATCTACAAGTACATGCATAGCTTTGATGAACTATGGAGCTAGAGTTTCGCAACCACACCTCTTAGTCTGCGGAACATGTAGTGCATTCGGCGTCTCGCTTGTACTTGTTGATACTTCTTGCGAACTGCAAACCATGTATTGCAGATGACATCAACATATTCACCATGCCATATATGAATATATACCACATGATATTTTTTTAGTTAACATAGTAAGAGCAGAGTGTATGCATATTTACCTTTGGCCTTGTCGATCTACTAATGTCTGGGATGACTGACTGCTCATGCCCATGTCACTAGTCCAAATTTTTCTGATGTAACCATGTGCAGATGAACATCTGGACTAAACAAGCATATACATTTTATTTTGTGCATCAGAAGGACTAAATAACCGTAAAACTGTATGCATATGAATTTTTTTAACTGGAGAATTGTTTAACAATAAACAGGGCGTGAGCGTGGGGCACCATGGCCAATCTGTATATAGCGAACCCCCCGAATCCAGGGGAGAAATATTCAACCTGCCAACCTGGCACCCGCAATCGAGAAAGTGGGTAACTATGGAATAAGGTAGAAGCACGACCACAGATGTGAATCTGTTGGTCTGCCAACCGACACACGAAGGGATTTTCAGAAAGCACACTAAGCAGATGAATTAGAAAACAAAATGGATAATAAAACTAGAAAAAGTAGAAATACGAAGGGCAGAAAGGCCCATTACTGCCAAGTCATCGTTTTCAAGTCTAATATTATATGCCCCCACCCGGTTTGTATATTTAAATTACCAACACACTTGGTATACCTTTTAGAAGATTGCACCATAGAACCCTCTGCTACTGCACAGAACAATTCATCTCCATGTCCAAGCAACCTGTTTTTTCCAAGGCAACAATGTTGAATATGCAATGCACATGAAGGCAAGTTAGTATAAAGACAGACATCTAAAATAAAGATAAACGGGTCTATTTACCTGCCAAAGCGTCCATCGTCTTGTCCATCCATTATGTTTGTTTAAATGTACCAATGCAGCGAAAACACAATGGACATGAACTAGCTTAGTATGCAGGAAGGCATGTATTGAAGATAACTTATAATGAAGACAGACATGTAAAAAAAAGAGAAACAGGGTTATTTACCTGCGAAATAGCCCATCGTCATCTCCACCTATTCTATTTGTTTAAATGTAGCAATGCAGTGAAAACACAGTGAGCGAAGCAGGTTAGTATGCAGGAAGGCATGTAACGAAGATAACTTACCATGTAGGAAGGCACACAATATGTACATATCATAAACTAGTTGAACACATATACAAACCATAAATGAAATACAAAACAATGCAATATGAAACAATAGTACAAGCATGTACCTTTCTATATCCTCTTCAACCGATGCAGTGGAGACTCCCTCGTTTTCTCCAGCTATTATGTTTGTTTGAATGTGGGAACGCACAAAATACAATGAACATAAATGGAAGCTGATATTCATCGGAGAAAAAGCAATATGTACATACACTAAAACATACTCAACGAACAGTCTAGAAAGGCAGAAACATAAACCTTTGCGCTTCTCTATCCATGGCTATAAACGTGTAATTTTTTTTTCCTTGCCCAAAATATATTACAAGGCACAAAATATCATGCAATTGCATGGCTGTAGCTAAACAATTTTTGGTTTTCTTGTGGCAATTTATAAAGATATGCTTCCACTGATGGAAATACATGTTCTTTATCCTCTACACAGACTGTTGTGCCCACGATACAAGTTTTCAGTTTTTCGTGGCAAACTACACGGACATGCTTCCAGACATCCAAATATAATCTTGCAGAAACTTTGTTGCACATATCATATCTCAAGCACAACACAAATTGTATCGTGCGCACACCACTCTATGTAGAGGAGAAAGAACATGTAATGTCATATCGACACATCTGACCATACATGGTTTATAAATGTAGCCTGCATACATATGTTTTATTCCAACAAAACAACAGCGAATGTTGCAATTTCAAATGCAATCCTCGAACAATTTTGCATGCAACTATTTTCTTTCATGCCAGCAATGAAGCACCAACAAAATCTCACAAAATAACAGATATAGGCCTCGACAGACAGGGAAAATAACACAATTTCATGTTGACTCCTGGGTGCAGGGGATGAACACTGTAAAGCACCCCAAAAAACAATAATAATCCAAAAAAGAAAGAAAAAAGAAAAGCTCCAACCACCGCTGCTAGACCCCAACCCTGCAAGGCCGAATCAAACAAAAGAAAACAACAAGCACCAAACCAGTGAGAAAGCACGAACAGGCCAAACTGCACCCCCAGGGCCCCAAAGCGCAAACCCGAGCCAAACAAACAGAACCAGCAACCCACGAACCAACAAGAACCACGGAGCCATTAAACAACATATGTATCTCCAACGGTTACAAAACTGTAGCCCAAGCACAGAAGGAACCAGAAACATACGAGGAGCATGCCACTACAAATAAGCAAACATTCTTACTTGCAAACTACAAATACTGAATAGCAAACAAGGAATACAAAATGAAACTATGGCATTGAAACTTACTCCGAAATGATGAAATGTAGAAGCGCGGGTCGAATCACAAGAGAAACAAAAACAACCAGCAACCAAGAAACCAGTGAAGAAGAAGCACTCACCGAACTAGTAAACAATGTATGTAGCTTCAACGATTACAAAATTGCATTGCAAAGGCAGAACAAGGATGAAACATACAATGGCTATTCAACTAGCGGTGGTCAAAGAAGACTGTGCAAATTCACTGTCACTGTATAGGAAATTTCGAGGAAAAATGTACTCTGAGAAGCATATTTACATAAATATTTAAGGTTGTCAGGTTGTCTAAGGACCTCGTAGTATGCAAACATTTAAGATGTCAAGGCTGTTGGAGGATGTCACGTCATGTAAACATTTAAGCTTCCAGGCCTATTGACGCATCTCGGAATAAGTGTCAATACATTTCAACAAAAATACATCCGGCAAAGACGTTATAAACTTTGGAATTCTCAATTACTATAAAGCTTGGATATCAAAACATTTCAATATGCTTAGTACATATCAAAACTTACAAATATATTTAGCTAGCAGAAAATGCTAATACAAACATGCGAACTATTGCTAGCATTAATCCACCTTCAAGCAATATAGAGGAAAAATATATGATTAAAAAATGTTGTATACAAGAAAAAGTTTGGATATGTTGCCATATAAAACATTGGGAATAACGAAGTTGACAATAAGACCTCCAATCTCTTATCCAATCAGATCAATACATATACGGTACTTTTTATTATAAAAAATATATGCTTTTAATTCCATAACTCCAACAATATGTATTCTGCAAATATTTCGGGTCAAAGGACAAACTAATATGTAGTCAACGAATTATCGATCGCTATAGTCCCTCTATACCTATGACAGGGACTAATATTTGAAGTTTTGTCATGTGATAATGTGATATAATGTCTTTTATGTTTCTTAGCAAGTGTGTCGTGCATTTCCATCGCACTATGGTCTAGTGGCTACTTGGAGCAATTGTTGTGACAAAGACTTAGATTCAAATCCTAACGGGTATGCTCCTCCCCCATGTAAGGTTTTCTTGATGTGGCTATTGATTATATTGAATATTTTTTATGTAACCTTCAAGCAAATTATTGTATGGCACTAGCAAGGTACCAACAAACTATATTCTTCACTTAAGTGTGTGACGGTGAGTCAAGATTACTTCCAGGTTTACTATCCATTAAAAAAAGGTTCCCATTAAAAAAAAAAACGTCGTGCAAGATACATGAGACTTGTGCAAGCCATTATCATTTGGATGTGACTCAATAACAAGGTGTATGGATGATGATGATGGGTGAGGATTTATTCCAGAGTAGGCCTTATACCTTTCATAGGGGTAGAATAGATTTCCCACCATTTATCCTCCAAATCTTGGGATCATGAGAATAGGTGGATACCTAACCCCACCTTTCCCTATATGTGTGATGACGATCACCGAGATGTTTTCCATAGGATGTGTAGGCATTGATGACCCCCTCCCTTTAACTGGTACTATTGTAACAAATGATTCATTACATGGTGAGTGAAGTTGTTTTGTTTTTCTAGGTAGATGTCTAGGTCTAAAATGATAAGGTGACTATCATCACTTTGTTATGAGAAAGCAAATAAAAAT
>JASDQU010350849.1:974-12198 GCA_032191745.1 Picea mariana
TAAACAATTTTAACTCTATTAAAACATTATTAATCTTTCCTCAAGTGATCATCAACAATATATAGCATATGGACAGTAAAAGTAAAGAGTATCAGTCACACATAAGGTATACATAGAGAGATTTTCATGAGGAAACCCATAAAGGGAGAAAACCTCTTCTTCTTCGAAATGATAGGCAGTCTTTTAAGTTCTGTACATCATCTATAATTGAGCACCAACTCAATGTGAGGCTGCTACCTCTGTTTTACAAGCTGCAACTTGTTTGAGAGCACCAACTCTCTGGTTTCTCTAGAACCCACTAGAAGGAAGCACCGACTCCCTTAATGTTCCAGCACCAACTGGATGGAAGCACCAACTTCCAGTTACACAGGCTCCAATCTTTATAACAGAGAACACTTGTTCTCCCTTGCACCACCCTGCCTCCCTGGTTTCTCTGGATGCAACCAAATGGAAGCTAAAACTTCCTGTGTTCAATCTCTCACTTGAACCTCTGAGGACAATAGTCCTCCCAAGCACCTCCCAACCTCCCTAATAAATAAATGAATAAATAAATAGTCAACTACGCAGATAAGTCAATTCTTACCAATCTTTCTTTGTTCTGTAAATCCGGTCTTCTACTAACTGTTCTGTTGTTCTTCTCTTCCTTTGTCTGTTCAGTAGGTATGCTCTGCATCAACTTGTTCTGTCATTCTTCTCTTCTTCTTCTTCTCGTCATCATCTGTTACTCTTCTCTGAGTTTCATCTCACACTGTGCATATTTTCAATCTCACACAGCACATTCCATCAATTTTCCTTTCTTGCAGTTTCATACATTTTTCATACAGAACAACCAACCACCCACAGTGTATCTCATCGTATTTTATACACACTCCATGATGGTTCCGCTTCACATTCCCTTAGGCAAAAGAAAGAAAACTGTCTAAGCAACTGAAATGCCAACTAATTTTCAATCATGAGTCTGTTTCGCTAACAGATTCGTAACTGAGGAGTTAACTGTGTGAGAGAACAATAATCCTCCGATCTTTGTTCAAATTCACTTGCACCGTTGGATTGGCTTCATGGGATCTTGCATTCATTTCATCATTTCTGTGACCAAGCTTAGCACCTATAGCTTCTACCTCCATCTTCCATCGATGTGATCAATGACTATGACCACGCGCTTATGCATAAAGCGCTTTCGCGATTTCTCATTTCGTGATTTTCAACACTATGCTCCGTTGACCCCAAGTCAACGAAATTTCGATCGCTTGCCACATGTCCTATGATTCCATGGTCCAGATCTGATCTTGATTCAACGGCAGTGATTGAATCGCGATTTCGCATATCGCGATTGATGCATTGTTTTCTTTGCCTCTCCATGTTGCGATTCGCGAAACTCCGATATGGGGTTAGATCAACGGTTTCGATCTGGTCTTGATTCAACAACTAAGATTGAATCGCGATTTCGCATATCGCAATTGCTGCATTGTTTTCTTTGCCTCTCCATGTCGCGATTCGCGAAACTCCGATATGGGGTTAGATCAACGATTCAGATCTGGTCTTGATTCAACGATTGAGATTGAATCGCGATTTCGCATATCGCAATTGCTGCATTGTTTTCTTTGCCTCTCCATGTCACGATTCGCGAAACTCCGATATGGGGTTAGATCAACGGTTCCGATCTGGTCTTGATTCAACGATTGAGATTGAATCGCAATTTCACATATCGCAATTTCACATTGTTTTCTTTGCCTCTCCATGTCGCGATTCATGAAACTCCGATATGGGGTTAGATCAACGGTTCAGATCTGGTCTTGATTCAACGACTGAGATTGAATCGTGATTTCACATATCGCGATTGCTGCATTGTTTTCTTTGCCTCTCCATGTCGCGATTCACGAAACTCCGATATGGGGTTAGATCAACGGTTCAGATCTGATCTTGATTTAACGACTGCGATTGAATCACGATTCTGCATATCGCGATTTTAGAATTTTGTACGCCCACTTCTCCTTGTACTTTAAAGAATGTGCAGGTTCTCCTTGATCCAACGATGGTTGGGTCCTGCTCTTGGATATAACGACTTAGATCTGTCCTCCTCTTCAGCACTCTTCTTGTCTACATTCAGATCTGATGACCCTCGTTCTTTCAGGAATTTTGAATGGGATCCAACAATCATAAATGCTTCTCAAACTTTACGAGCCTTCGATCATTCGATCAATGTTGCGTTGCCTTCAATCATTCGATCTTCCTGAACTTATCTTATGTTTGTCTATCTGTTACAAACCTCCTATACTCATGTTACTTGCCATCAATGACAAGCATTCGATGTCTATTAAATATTTGCTATTCGCCGTCTGTTAAATATATTTGCCAACAACTTTTGAGTCAAAACCTCAGTCTTCCCCAAATTTTCATGAGGATCCTGTCCACTGGAGCTCCATGTTTCTAAAATCTAAATCTCAATTTCCTGTGTAGCTGGGGGTCTTGGGGTTTCTCCCTACAAGACTTTCAGAAGGCTATTTCTCCTATGCCTTTGGAAATTATGGAATTCGACCAATTGGTCTGGAGCCAGAGTTTGGACTCGACTCAAGACTTCCCAATAGGATATCTCTCCTCAAAATATCTCATCCTGTGGAGACTTATCATGCTCGTATATTTTCAAATTACAAAAGGCCATGTGATTTCCCACGATCTTCTGATGATCGTGTTTCTTGAATTCGATATTGACAAGCTTGATTTATTCCAGGGCCATGACCTCTACTTTCGAATGGACAAAATCAAACAGTGAAAACATACCAATCTGCAAGGGAAAGTTGGGCCATACCTTTTTCTCCAAGGCTTTTAGCTCTTTACTGACTTCGCCTAGCACAGTTTGACATGCTACCTCTCTGCACACCAATCGGTTTAGTAGAAACTTGGGCAAGGCATGCAGAGGGACCGAAGAACTAAAAACCCTAATATAAGAAAAATTCTCTTCAATATACCAATCTGCTATCTTCCCTAGGTTGGTTACTATTTTGTCAGAAATCCTGGGAGGTGGGTGCCCATATATGGCAATGCTCATCTGTACCACCACATAATTGCAGATTTCATAGAAGGAATCTTTTTTTTTATCTTCCCATAGCTTTGAATGATAAAGATGTATTGGTTTGACACTAGATAGAGTCCAACTCCAACCCATCAAAGGAAAAGGCGTCATAAAACATACGACATCCATAAGATATGATGACATGTAAAACAGGGCAGATCATCCTTTGGCTTTCAATGTCTGATATTCAATGATTTCCTTGGCCAAACTATCCGATAGCATCTTGGCCCAATTGAATGAGAAACCCTCTGTAACTTGAGCATGATCGATACCCATGATAATAGGAAGTGGTCATAGTTTTCCCTCTCGAAAATTCTACAGAGAATCATGGCCACGTACATCATATGAGATTCTAATGATGTCGTGGCATATGTGCCATGTGTGTCTGCTATGAATTTCTCAGGGTGAGCCCACCAATCCTTGATCAATTCGGGATAATTCTTTACACTTTATGGGCACTCTTCTTCATTGAATTTCTTTAAGAAAGAAACATTATAAGTGTGTTTGAATGCTGGGAACAATTTGTACATCACCTATACATGTTCTGGTCGGAAGGATCCAACAACAACTTTATGTGAATTGTAGATAGTCCAGGGCCCAGCCTATCATGTCATTATACGGCATGAGCCTCGACTGCGTGGCTATCTTGTGCATCCCTGATTGAGCTATGTATTTGAGCTTTGTTGCTTGAGTTTCAATCCCCTCATTATTTGACTCTTCTAGGAAGTTGTCCAGTTCATATTGTAGGATTTCGCATACTTGTGTCTAGGTTTTTATGGTCTCCACAGCTCTCAACGATGTTTTCGAGAGGACATCTATGTTTTGTCTCGATCTCTCACCAGTCCCTTTAACCATTTTTTGCGAAGCCATCATTGTAGTAAACTCAACACTGTGTTACCTGTCACAAAAAATGCACAAACTTATTATCTCGCTAAGCTTGTTGTTCTGTGAAAACGCAAATAGAGTTCAAACTTCAATATCTTTTTCACCTTAAGAGTATCAATTTACGCATACTTATGGGTGTTCTATATGCACTAAAAACACACTAAAAACCCTCAATTAAATTGTCAACACGGTATAAGTAAACTTAGAGTTGTAGCAAAATATATTCCAAAGGTAGAAGGGCTGGTAGGAGTATAGTCTAACTAATGAAAGAATATATTTAAGGCTAATCTATTCAAGCAAACCTATATAATTAGCAAACCCGACTAAGCAACTTGAAACTAGGTAACCTAAGTACTTTTGGGCCAAGGATCGATGGATAGTTACTAAGAAAGCAAGTAAAACCCTATGTAAAGCAAACTAGTTCAACAATAAGCAAAAGCAAACTACTAAGCATAATAAGCAAATGACAAAAGAAAACTTCTTTAACTTGCCAACCTACATTCAATGAGCAACTACCCTATGAAAGAAAATAAATAAGAATGTAAGCAAAAACACCTATCTAACCTATTAAAGAAAATAGACAAGTATTCAAAGACACCTAACCAACCTACTAAAGCAAATAGACAAGTAAGAAAAGGCACCTAACTAACCTATTAAAGAAAAAGACAAGTAAGCAAAGACAACTAACTATTGCAAGTAAAACTTCTCATTGAACAACTATCTAGCCTAAGAGGCAAGTGAACTAAATGCCTAATGCAAAACTATTTCTAATGCGTGAAAGGAAATCTAAATGCTCAATGCAATGCATGAAAGGAAATATATTCTATTGAAATCAATAAATATTAACAACTAATTCTTAATCTATGATAAGAAAACTACTATCTAATCTATCAAAGCAAAGTCTATCTATCCTACAACAACAAATAAGACTATTTTCTAAACTATGAAAGCAAGAAACTATCTCTTCTATGAAAACAAGAAACTGTTTTCTAATCTATGAAATTCAAATGCATTCTATACTAATATAAGCAAACTTATACTATAATGAATTCAGTCATTAACTACAACTTGAAATTGCAATCTAAATCTAAGCAAGAAATTACATAACATAAACTAAACTAGCTCTATCTTAACAATTCAAAATGTAATAAGGAAAATGCTTAAAAAATAAATTAAAGCATGAGAAAGTAAACTAATGAATAAATTAATCAACAACTAACTAAGCAAAATCTAATTAACAATTGAATAGGAAATAAAAACTAAAACTAACCCTATCCATCGACCGAAGCCTTGGTTAAAGAAAACATAAACTAAAACTTTGTTCTACTCTGTTTTAATTCTTATTTTAAATCAAATTTCAAAAGCATGAATAAAATGTAATCTAATATCTACTTGCACATGGGGTTAGTAGATGAATTTTCAAATTCGTCTCTAATCTATGAGATTAATTCATTCTAACACACTCCGTCATTCTAACGTGCAAAAGGGAATCAAAACAATTTAAACTACAACAACAAACTAATTAATAAACTGATAATGCATGTACAAGAAATAAAGAGACAAATAAATCATAAAATGCATGAACAACACACAGAGAGTTAACAGACTATTGGTGCCCCCCCCCAGCAAGTCGTGGTCACTCTCTAAAAGCACACCACAAACTCAACAGGTCGAATTCACCATAAAAACCCAAAAACGTAGTTCTGGCATAATCTGGCAATGTAAAAACTCAAAATAGAGAAAAAACGAATTTGTCTCTAATACATTGGCTCTTCTACTTGGTTAACAATATGATGACCATCCTATCAGTATTTATAATCGTACAAACCAATTGGTCGACCACAGGAGGGTCGAACCACTTCTAATTTTGGCAAAATACAATAAATGATGCCCTAACTGACAAAATGGAGCAAGCTAATAATCGCCTTCTTTGGACAACTGAAACTGAGTTGTCTGGAGCTTAGTAGTTGGAGGGGGCGATCATGAAGAAAAATCATGTGCACGATTTGTCTATCACTGGCCGCCAATGCCATAACTGCTAACTCACCCTGCGTTTTTGTGCAATACTGAGTGCTGGAATGAGTGCCGGATCGAGTACTGGAATGAGTGCCGGATCAAGTGCCGAAACTGAAAACATGGTGTGTTTTTCCCTGTAATAGCAGAAAACACGAGTTAACTCTTGGAAATCATAGAACATGATGAATTAAACTTGATTTAATCATTAAACATGAATTACACATACCTTAGGCCGATCATACCATTTTATCATCAAATTCTTCAAAAAGATCCTTCAAAAGATGAAAAACACATATATACATATGGAAAAAGTGTATAATAACCGTGATGAAAATGATCATATCTTGGGCCTAGCATTACCCCCACACCTAAGATTTTGCAGGTCCCACTGCAAACAAAAAGAAATTGCCCTTCATGACTAAACTTGCAAAGGAGGGGGTGGATTAGCTTTAGAAGCTTCTCCCTCTTGCCCGGGGGATTTTGACTTAGGATTTTTGTGGTGTTTTAATTGCATCCAAAGACTATTATTGGTGGCAGTAATATCATCAACCTAACATTGTAGATAATTCATCTTGGCTTGTAGGACAATGTTATCATGGCGTAAAGGAAAACTCAATTTTTCATGCTCTCTAAGTTTGAACTGGAGGGTTTGGAGTTTTGCGAGGCCGCTGATGACATGTGAGGAAGCCTTGAGATGTATATTATACCCTTGATCCTTTAAACCATGCAAAACAACAATTTTACCTCTGCAAAATTAGTTCCAAAAGTGACTTCCCATAAGCGCAACAATTCTGGCCTGATGAACTTGTGAAAAATAGGTATCAAAGTGACACCTGTAAATACAATACAATAAAACCTGTGTAACAAATGAGAGAGGTTTTTGTTTTTGAATATTTTCTTGACAAAAACCTCTCTTGGTTTTCAAAAATTCACTTTCAGTTGTTAGGAAATCACGCCAAGAAAACATGACTAAAGCAGGAAAAACAGAGTGTTTTATTTTCTGAAAGTATAGGTCTCTAAGATGATAGAATATATCGCATACCATAAAGTATATTCAAAAATTGAGAGATTTTATTGTTTTTTAATATGTCCTTGATAAAAACCTCTCTTGGTTTTCAAAAATTCATTCCCTGTTGTTAGTAAAACACAAAAAGAAAATATGACTATAATAGGGAAAAAAATAGAGTGTTTTATTTTCTGAAAGCATAGGCCTCTAAGATGATAGAATATATACCAAACCATAAAGTATATTCAAAAAATGGGAGAGATTATTATATTTTGGTATGTTATGAACACAAACCTCATCTAGGTTTCAAAATTACTTTCCCATATGTTCGTAATCCCATCTTGAAGTTGGTTACTCAAAACTTGCAGAAGCGCAGCGTGCTCTTAGCAGAAGCGCAACATGGTCTTTGATAGGGATTTTGGAGGCTTTCCTGGAGGAGTTTTGGGCTGAAAGTGGTATGGTTGGAAATTTTATAATGTCTGCTACACAATGGAACCACCAAGCACTGCAAATTCCTTCTCCAACCCTCTGAAAAACTGACTTGAAGTCAAACTATCCAAATGTGCGGAAAACCCTCCTATAGCGACTGTATTTGGGAAATTTATCTCAAATGCTAACACCTATGCCTAAACTGAAGGAGGTTTTTGTTTCTTGGTATATTATTGACAAAAAAATATTTCACTTTTGTCAAATTCATCCTCCTTAATTCAGAAACCAATTTTGAAGTAATTCTTTGACCAAGACAAAATTGATGACAAGGAATAATGACATGACCATGATGAAAATTTATGACCTTAGATGAGTGGAGGGAGTAGTAAGGACACCTAGGCACACCAATGATCATTTTACAACCAAGAGATGTCAAATTTTATTTGAGAATTTTATTTTTAAAATATAACATTTTGACCTAATAACCCGATCAATCACATGAAAGAGAAAACTTGATCACAGGTGACTGACTGACTGACAAATACTAACAAAAGGCTTGGTTTGTACTGGTAGGCATGGTGAATCAGGAGAATTTTTATTTCCTTTCATTGATCTGTAACAATTCAAACAATTGTTCCTCTTTTCATAAGCTTGTAATACAGATGGCAGTAAGTATTTAGCAGTTGTTATTGCTCTGCATTTGTCACAAAGAGTAGTTAAGTATAAAAAATGCACATCAAGCTTATAACACACATAATGATGTCAGCAATATATAATTTAGCATACCAATACAAACAATTGTTGATATAATATCCCAAGACATTGTAAAAAGACAGTATGATCGAATTTTGACAGAAATCCTACTTCCTCTTCTCATGGGTTTGCTATACAAATGGGCAATGCTTAGCATTTTTAACTCAGGAAAACTCCCCCTAGAACAAATATATGACACGTCCTTGTGCCATGAATTAGAAATAGGCTTCTTGGTATTCTTTCTCGATGAGGCTGCAGGGGTATCAACAAGTTTCTTGGACTTTTGGTCCGGTAAAGGAATAGCTTGAGCATGAGGGTTTGGGTGGAGTAACAATCCCTAGATCAAGAATATTCTTGATAATCTTGATTGTAAGATGAGGATTTTCAAATTGGTAAATGAACTCATCCCATGCTTTCTCCTGTTTTTCCAACTCGGCTAAGACAAGTAGTTTGATAAGGTCGTGGTAAAATGGGTTATTATGGGGATTGGTTACATCCTTCCTCACTTGGGAAGACATATTCTCAAGACTCTTTAATAAGTAAAAGGGAAAGTTACAATGTCTTATGGAGCTGAAAGTGAGATAATAATAGAAATTGACAGGCTTTAAAGATGGAATATCTACCTTCACATGTAATCAATCTGGTGATGACTATGAGAGGGTTGATTAGCTCCTCTTTTATCCACTCCTTGGAGTATCCTTTAGATCCAAAGATGTTCTGAAATTCAGTTTTGAAAACCCTGTTATAGCTTTCTCTTGGCAACTGGTGGTGTTTAAATCAATGATATCCAACTCTTGGGATCTTTGTGGCTGAGGCAATTGATTCCTCAGAGGCCATAAACATAGTGAATAGGAGTTGAGGCAGGCTAAGAGTGTTCCATTGTTGTTGATTTTTCCACCATGCTCACTCAATCCACTTGCATATGTAATGTCAAACCTACAATGAACAACCTATAATAAAAATAAACCAACAGAGTGGTTTGTTAAGGACATATATAACAATTTATAGCACACAGGAGTTTAACACTTCAAAATAAAATGATTGTTGTTGTAATAGCCTGTATCATGAAAACAATACATGAATTTTTACAAAGATTTACTTCTTCTAGGCAATGTTATCATTTGTCAAATCATGAACCCCTCCCCCACACCTAAGTATTATGACACCTCACAAAAAAAAATATAGGAAACCAGTCAGTTCTCTCGATAGCCGAAGATTTACAGTTTGTAAAGTGTAAAGATAAATTTCACAGATTGGTCTGACGAGATGAATAGAAGATGGCCCCACCTATAGAATAAGAGATCCTATATATAGATAAGAATATGTAGGCAAGAGAGTTTCAAGATAGTCTCAGAGTTAGTTCCCAATGACAATTTTATGGAGATCATTAACCTTAGCTTAACCATACATACTTCATGTCATATTTGTTTACAATTAATGCCGTACATCATGACAAGTTTAAATTTATTATTTATTTTTTGTCAGATTACCATCCTCGCTAGGTAGAATGCCCCATTGCCAGCAACCCTGTTCAGTACCCCGATAGGTTTACCTAGTCATACCATAGGCCAGTACCTGCTGCCAGTAGACCTATTTAGTATCTTAGTGGGTTAGCCTATTACACACTCAGAGACTGGCCCTCCATCTTGTAAGATTTTAATATAAGATTTCTTTATGCAAGAGAATGGGGGGACAACTCTGAAAACAACTTTTTCTTTCTTTTTTTCAATTGGGATGGTATTTATGTTAGAGGATGACTTTCCATTATATTCCTTAGTAATTGTCTTGATGTAAGGGGTACTTAAGTGGACGGGGCCTATCTAAAGATATGATATAATTAAGCTATTTAGTGTGTAGTGGATGGTACCATTGAGAAAGAACAGAAAGGTATCTCTAGGCTCAACTCACTTTCTTCTTTTGTAAGTTATTGTGATGTTTCCATGACTAACCACTAATCAGACCTCCTTGTTACTCTTTAATAAAGATACTTTACTCACTTACTTAGGTTTCTTTGGAAAACTGTACGAGAGACCTCTAAGCTTGATGGTTACGGTGTCACTTCCTTATACAGTGGTGAAGAGTTTCAAGAGAAACTACTTTGGAATGCCTTAAGAACAAGAAGATGAAAGTCTTTGAAAAAACATGGCTAATTACAACAACTCATTATTCATTTGATGCTTAGCAGACAATAGGGTTCAAGTGTAACAATGTTTTGAAGAAAAATCCTTCTTTTATACTTCCTTGAACTGTCTACTCCTGGTAAGATAAATACCTATAGATATATATAAAACTATTTACAAAAACCACACTCTAAAATATAATAAACTAATGATATCAGTGAGATCAAGTCATAGGAACATGTATTTGATAGTTAAAAAAAAAAAAATGTAAAATGAGGTTGCATTAGACTCTAAGCTAAACTAACAATATGCAACTTTTATTTACTATCCTACCCTACCTAAAAAGAAAGGGAAAATATTTATTCAAGTGTAATAACTCTTCCAATGTAACCATGTACAGACCAAGATAAGGAACATACTCATATCCATATATGAAAAAGTTACCACAGTGATTACCTGGATATGAAGAACCAACCAACCTACTTGTTTTGGCATTAGAAGGTGTTGGAGAAGAGAATACTATTATGGCCTGATGACCTCTTGAAACCAAATTTCAATGCAATCTTGATGTTCATCAACAGTGATTTCTATGATCTCCTTCACCATGCTATGCAGATCCTCTTCTTTTGGATGATTGATTTCTAAAGCACATAGAGGATCTGTTGAGATGGATGTTGAGAACTCCTCAATATCAACTCTTAGTGATTGCTCTCCACTGGATGTAGTCCATAATTTTTCAGTTTCTTTCATATTTTGGCGAGGAAAATTATTTTGTAGCTCATAGGACCTTGAGTCTTCTAATATTTCTAGAGAGGTAGATACACTTTTGGTTGCTGCCAAAATATGTTCTTCTTGAAAAGAAGAAATTCCGGTTGTTGCTAGGATTTGAGAGAGTTCTTCCAAACTAATGGTCATCTTCGAATTCATTCTCCTAGTGGTGGTAAG
>JASDQU010350853.1:0-12198 GCA_032191745.1 Picea mariana
AGCATATGTCTCAGTACTGTTTCAACATATGTCTCAGCACTGTTTCAGCATATGTCTCAGCATTGTTTCAGCATATGTCTTAGCACTGTTTTAGCATATGTCTCAGCACTGTTTCAGCATATGTCTCAGCACTGTTTCTGCATATGTCTCAGCATATGTCTCAGCATTGTTTCAGCATATGTCTCAGTACTATTTCAGCATATGTCTCAGCACTATTTCAGCATATGTTACAGCACTGTTTCAGCATATGTTCCAGCGTTGTTTCAGCATATGTCTCAGCACTGTTTCAGCATATGTCTCAGCACTATTTCAGCATATGTCTCAGCACTTAATGTTGTACGGACTATCCCAAAATTTGTGCCAAAAAACTGCTAAGGCTGTACGGAAAACCCAGCATGAACAACTCCTTGTAAATCATGTTGTACGGCCCCCAAGATTCGTGCCAAACTATACAGACTGTACGGAAATACACTCAGAAATTTATTACAGCAGTTACCTCAATTTCTGTGCCAATAAATGTTGTACAACAGCCTTGGAATGCATGACAATACTCTCAAAAATTGCAGCTGTTGTCCTCCTCGATTTCTGTGCACATTAAATGTTGTACGACCTCCACAAATCTGTATGGTACGGCCTGTTCTTCCTTGTTGTCTGCTGCCTCGAAATCTGTACTTCTCTTTTCCTTGGGATGCATGCTTTCCTTCAGCAAATGTTGTCTCTTTTCTCAGCTCGACCTCTCTCTTGCTCTTGGCATCTCACCAAAGATCTGACCTTGGCATCTCACCAAAGGTCCCTTCTCTTTGCATCTCACTAAGAGTCTCTTGATCTTGGCATCTCACCAAAGATCCTCTCCTTGGTCTCTCACCAAGTGACTTCCTCTCTTGCTCTCTCTTGTTCTCTCAATAAGAATGCTTGAACTACCCAAGAATGGGTGCGCCCTCTTGCCCTAGTCGACCTCATGAGGGAAGGTGAGGGGTTTTCTAATCTAATGGTTGAGATTAGATTAGATGGGTGGCTGAGATTTGGTGTCTCTTCACTCACCCTCACTTTAATCATAAAGTCACCTTTTAATTTGCATCTCACAAATTAAATGACTAGGACCCACATTAGGCACTTTCTCCCCCTTAAGCACCTAGGGAAGAGAAACACTTGCCTTGGTACTTTATTTTAATTAAAAAATTTAACACTTTCAATAGTCGACGGTATATTTCATCCATCTCAGTGTAATTAGCAAAAGTCGTCTTGGTGAGGAAAATGTACTTGATTTTGTGTTGCACGCTGAGGTCAGGGTGCAAAGTCTCCAATAACACTTTTCCTATGATGCTGCCCTGTATCCCTGAAAACTTGGAACTGTCTTTGGCCATGGTGGCAATCTTTTGCTTATAATCAGATAAAGTCATCAATTTATCATTTAGGACAAGTAGGCCAGGAAGGCCCTTTTTCTGTAAGGCTTCAAGCTTGTTAAAAAATCTATGAACTCCAATGTCCATGTTCTGAGCTTTCTCCTCCAACTGCAACATTAATCCTCTTTTAGTCAACACTCTTTTTACTTTGAGGATAGTCTCTGTTCTGTCTTCAACTTTCATTTCTGCAAGCTCTTCCTTGGTTTTTGAATTCAAAAACTTGATGATCTTGTTAGCTGTCGAGGGCATTTCATCCAGTTCTCTTCTTATCCTGTCAATGGCCTGCCTGCTCTTTAGCACCAGATCATGTTGTTCAAACATGATTTGCACCATGGGCCAAATCTCATTTATGGAATTGGAGATGTATGTCCAGATATTTTCCTTAGCCTCTGCTAATGTCTTTCCTGCCACTGTTTGTTTCTGGAGCTGCTATATTTCTTGCTTAAACTTCTTTAATGCTTGTCTCTCAACATTGTATCTTGCTTGGAAGGAAGACTTGAGTTCCTGGAAACTTTCAACCTCCATTTTCAGCCTATTGATCTTTGTTCCTTGCAAAGTCATCTCCTCCATGGACTTTGCTAGTTCCACAGTCTTTTCCAATGCTGTCAATGGAGTTGCTAATGGAATTTCCACTGTAGTGGTCGTTGGCACAACTATTGTACTGACTTTTGCCAGGGGAACTGCATTCAATGGAATAACTTCCATCAAGGTTGATTTCTCCTTTTCTTTCAATAACCTTTTCAATTCTGCCTCCATTTCCTTTATCTGTGCGTTCTGCTACATGATTAGCTTCAGCCATTCCTCTTTCTCATCTTCTGCCTTAGTTATTTCTTTAGATTGTGAATCCACTGTTGGTGGCAATTTCAGTTTTTTTCTCAGAGATGTAATGTCAGCATTCTTTTCCTTTATCATCTCATCTGCTGCCTTTACATTTTAAGGATCATACCCAATCTTGAGCACCAACTCCTCTAAGGATTTTATTATGTTATCCTTTGCAAAAGAGGATATCTTTTCCAACTTCAATTGGATCTTAACATTATTTAGGGATATCTGTAACTTCGTTGCTGCAGAGGAAGCATGTACCAAGGTGGAGAAAACCATTTCTCCAGTTTGTATGTGCAAATCCATCTGATCAGCCGGATGGACTTGTTTGGTGTAAAAAACAATAGTTGAACTTTTGTACTTAGTGATCTCTTTGGTTGAGGCACATGTGCTTGCAAAAATGCTAGATGCATTCTTCCTTTCTCTGTGTCAAAACATGACAACATTCTGTGTTGTGCTATGGAGATTTTCTTCCAGAACTGAGTGTAAGTGTTGTTGGTCAGCATCTAGTTCTTTTTTTTAATCATGTCATATTTTTCGAAAATTCTCAGGGGTACAAATCCTTGTGAAGTTTGGGTGGTCACAACTATATCTATTTGCTTCTTTGAAGAAGGAGTGGACACCACATGATGTTTTCCCTCAAACACTTGGGCAGAGTAAGGTTCTTCCTCACCAGACTTGTGAATAGCATGAGTGGTTTTGGGTATTTTGTTGTATACCTGAAAATCTTCTGCTAATACCTCAATGATTGAAGGAGAGGTATCCTTTCTTCGCCTTTTTTCCTTTGGTATCTGTGGAGTGGTAGTCTATGAAAAAGAAACCAAAGGAGCTTTCTGTTGTTCAGTATCTACCAGAGTATTTGCCTCCCACTCTGTCTCGTTCACATACTTTTCAATTTCTAGTTAGAGGGTGTGAGCATAAGGTGAACTTTTATTTTTTATTCTCATCTCTGTAATGATCCCACTTGGATCATAATGCCAAGTGACGCTGGTGCTGAATTTCATTTCCTTTAATAGTTTATTTGCCTCTTCCTTAGCAGCTCGACTGTTGCATATAAACAGTCTTATTTTCCCTTTAATCCTCATTTGTTGTTTTTTCTTCAGAGACACAAAATGAAGGTCATCTGAATTTATCATCTGATGAATGTACTCTAGTGCAAATATTCAAATAAGCACATACTTGGGCAATTTATATGGAGCTAGTTCACAGCCATATACTCTGATCTCGGTGTGATTATGATAAAGGAACCAGTCCCCGGTCTTTGCGAGATCCAAAAGGTGCATAACTCTTTGGATCTCGTTGTTTATCCTTGGTTCTGGTCTTCCACTAAGCATTCCCACCACTGGGTGATAAAACAACTCGATGAATTTTTTGAAACTGAACTGAGTGGATTTTACTCTGAGCAGCGACGTCCATAGAGTTACTTCTTGTGTTTTTCCATCCTTGTCCATTTTCTGCATGAGAAAAGGAAATTTGTCTTCTTGATAGAACATAAACATGTAGGCCAGTATTGAAGAATACCGCAACATGCCTTCTGTAGGGAAATTTGCTAGTTTCTCGTGCAGGTTCTCGTCCAAAAAACCATTGTAATCAAACTGGATGGCAACTTTCTCTTCAACAGAGAAAATGGATAGGAAACATAGGATAGGCTCATCCACCCATTCACCTGAGAAGTAATCGAGCAAACAACACAGTGTTGAGATAATATGATTTCCCTTTTCAGAAAATATGGAGGAATGATAGGGAGGATTCTCCTTAGGGAGTTGGGCATCTTGTGGGAGGAACAACTCAAAGATTTGTGCTCTCTAGGGAAAAGACAGGTTCTAATACATTTCTGTCAAAATTTCAATGGTGAGGGGAGAACGGGGTTCGGCTCTGGGTACCTACATCATTTGATCGATGGCCTCGGGTGTAATAAGGAAAAAGGTATCTCCAGACGAAGATATTATGGCTCTCTGATCAAGGAGGTAGCGCACTTGGCATTTGAGAGCGAATTCGGGAAAGTGATAGACTTGGGGAAAAAGATACAAAGGGAGACTTGACTGCCAGAGCTCAATTTCATCGCTCTAATCGATGAAGGTGTCTTTGAACCATGATTGTAGCTCAGCAAGGTCGAATTTGGACCTAGTTTCTGAGATTAAATAGTCTTTGTCTGCTAATGGGATCTGGTTGAGATCAAAATGAGGTGGGAGAAAAGGATTTTCCTCCACATTTGACTTTTTACTTTTGGACGCCATTGATTTCCACCGGTACCTGCACACTGAGCACACGTTAGTAGGAGAAAGCTAAGGCTGGATGAGATGTTGCAGAGGTGAAGGAGAATGAGTCTCTGATAGGCATGGAGTGTGAGTGCAATGCGAATGACCGAAATGGGGTTGGGATTTAGTGAACGGGTATCTGTTGGGCAAAAAAGGACAGGTCAGGTGAACGATGGGCACGTGGCCAGTAATAAATGGTTAACAGGTCCTTTAGAGCGTGAGAGGGCAGGGTGAAAAATGTCTGACGTGTGTATCTGGTTGATGTGCAGAATGGTGATTGAGGGATGAACGAAAAGATATGACCCGTAACGGTTAGATGGATGGGACATGCTGACGTGGTCATGACATGGAACTTGCAAAGGGTGGTTTTGGGATGTGACATCTTGGGATGATGGTGGTGAGTTGGAAAAATGGTAGGCGGTAAATGTTTGGAGAGGGGAGGTAAGATGCAATGAGATGATGCCACGTAGGGATGGGGCTCACCTGGACGCTGCTTCATTCCGGACCACCCCCCCCGCCCCCCCGCGACTGTTAAAGGTAGAAAGGTAGGGGGGGCTGGGATCCCTTGTTGACCGTTGATCTGAGCAAAGCTATATCAATCGTTGTTTTGAGTGCGTTCTTTAAACATCATGTCGGACCCCCCCCCACCGTTAAAGGTAGAATGGTCAGGGGGGTCTGGAATCTCTTGTGGACCGTCCATTTGCACGTTGATGGGATGACCGTAGATATGAGCTCACACTTTAATCACCTTTTCAGAACCTCCCCCCCCCCAACCCCGCCATTAAAGGTTGAACGGTCGGGGGGGTCTGAAAACTCATCACAATTGTAGATCTGGGCGCCAACAGCTTAGTCGTAGATCTAGGCCCGATCTTTAATCTCTGGGGTGTGTTTCAATATATGAGGCCAAACTTAGGCTTAATGACCTTTTTATGGGTTTTGCGCACTGCCCCCTTTACTTTTGTCACCATGGCGTTAGAAAAAACATTTCACCATCAAAATCTTGCATTTTTCATTGATCAGCTTACACATTTTATTGAAGAGAAACTAACTAACCTATGTCCTAACCTACTCCCACCTTTGGCCCAGCTTAAACTGTTGGGCTAAGAAAATACTCTACCCTGGGGTTATTTGACCAAGATTAGACTGTTTGATCAAATTTATTCACTAGCTAACCTAAATTACTTGGCTAAGATTAGATAGTATAGCCAAGCTTATTCACTAATCCTAAATATTTAAATTTAAAAGACTTGGCCATGTTTACACTATATGGATCAAGTCATTATCAATTCATGAGGATTTATCCTTTTTCTTTTATGCCCTCTTTTTGTTTTTCTCTTCTTTTTCTTTTGTAGAATGCAACAATATCTGCAAGTCAAAAACACTAAAGGAACAAAATTACAATCAATAGTTGATCCTATAAATTATAGGTTTATAACAGCAGGAATTACTCCAAGTGGGTGTTATTTGCCCTAGTACCAGCCCTTATTCTTCCCCTATGGTCATGGTACTTAATAAAGAAGGTACTTGGCGCATGTGTCCTGAATTTTGTACCCTCAATAATCTCACCATCAAGGACACGTTCCCCAGTCGTGTCATTGATGATCTCTTGGATGAGCTAAGTGGTGCTCGGTACTTCATTAAACTTGATCTGCGTTTTGGCTACCACCAGATACGTATGCAAGAAGATGACATACCCAAGTCTGCCTTTCGAACTCATGAGGGTCACTATGAAATTTTAATCATGCCTTTTTCCCTATGTAATTTCCCCCTCCACCTTCAAAAGCCTCATGAATCATGTCTTCCATCCTTTTCTCCATCAATTTTTCTTAGTTTTCTTTGATGATATTATCATCTATAGTAAAACTTGGCAATCTCATCTTTCCCATGTGGATCGAATTCTCCATCTACTCTCGTAGCACCAACCTTTCCTCAAACACTCTAAATATGTCTTTAGAGCCTCAGAAGTAGAGTACTTGGGTCATATTTTTGGAAAGGATGGTGTCCGGTTCGATCCAAAAATGATTAAATCAAGGTAGGATTGGACTCACCCCAAGACTATCAAAATCTTGCATGGGTTTTTGGATTTAACTGACTATTATCGCAAGTTCTTTAGGAATTATGGAAATATTGTGGCCCCTCTCACTGCTCTCCTTAAGAAGAATTCTTTCACTTGGACTCTTGCAACGGATCAGGATTTTCAAGATTTGAAGGAAGTTGTGTGTACTACCCCGGTCTTGGCCCTTCTTGATTTCGAAAAAACCTTTGTCCTCGAATGTGATGCATCAGGCAGAGGAATTGGAGTTGTCCTTATGCAAGAAGGAAGACCTTTGTCCTTTTCTATAAAACAATTGTCCGAACACCATTTGGGCCAATCAATCTATGAAAAGGAAATGTTGGATATTAAGCATGCAGTGGATCTCTGGCGCCCTTATCTCCTGGTGAAACGCTTCCAAATTAAGACATATCATCAAGGCCTCAAGTATTTTCTGGAGCAACGACCTTCCTTCCCAAAGCAACAAAAATGTGTAACTAAGATTTTTGGTTATGATTATGAGATCATTTACAGGAAAGGAAAAGAAAATGTGGTTGCTGACACTCTTTCTCAAAAATATGAAGATGAAGTGTCCATTTTTCCCTCTCCTTCATTATAGCAGATTGGCTCTAAGATGTGCGCCAAGAATGGCTACATGATCCTAAAATATTGCATATGATCCAACAATTGAAAGCCAACTCTCCAGTTTCCCCAGGGTACTCTTGGCACAACGATGAACTTCACTATAAAGGTTGTTTGTATTTAAGTAAACAATCACAACTTAAATCCATAGTTTTTTCTGAGCTTCATGCTACTCCCTCAGTTGGACATTCAGGGTTTACCAAAACCTATGACCGGGTCAAACGTTCTTTTTTCTGAGATCTTATGAAAAAGGACGTTCTCACTTTTGTAGCATAATATGATGTTTGTCAACACAACAAAGGTGAAACCATCAAACCTCCTGGCACACTCCAACTGCTTCCGATTCCACCCACTATTTGGAGGGACATCTCTATGGATTTTATTGTGGGATTACCTAAATAAATAAATCCGTCTGTCATCATGGTGGTTGTGGATCATCTTTCCAAGTATGCTCATTTTTGTGCTCTTCAACAGCCATTTACCGCGTCAACTGTGGCTCAACTTTTCATGGATAATATCGTCAAGCTTCATGGCATGCCTAATTCTATTGTTTTTGATCGAGATCCAACTTTCACCAGCAATTTTTGGCAAGAACTGTTCAGACTCTAGGGCACCCAATTGCATCTCAGCATCGCCTATCATCCCCATACTAATGGTCAAACTTAAGCCGTCAATAAGTGTTTAGAGACTTATTTGAGGTGTTTTGCCTCTGAAAGGAAAAATCAATGGGCTTAATGGTTACCATTAGCTGAATGGTGGTACAACAGTTCTTACCATACAACTACTCGCATGACTCCTTTTGAAGAAGTATATGGCCAAAATCCACCTTCAGTTCTCTCCTACATGTCAGGTGCATCGAAGGTCTAGGTGGTTGACCAAACACTTATAGCTTGCAAGGCTATTCTTTGTACCCTCAAAGAGAATTTGGTCATGGCTCAGAATCACATGAAGCAACAAGCCAATCAAGGTTGCTCAGAATGGAAATTTGTTGAAGGAGACCAGGTATTTCTTCGACTACAACCTTATAAGAAAACTTCACTCAAGGCCAAACATTGTCAGAAACTGGCACCCAAAATATATGGTCCTTATATAGTTCTCAAGCGTTGGACAGGTGGCCTATCAGTTAGCTTTACCCAATCATTCTAAGGTCCATCCTTTTTTTAGTGTCTCTTGATTAAAGAGGGTGATTGGAACTAAGTGTCAAACTCAAACCAACCTTCCTCAGTTGGATGAAAAATGATCCATCTAGTTGTAGCCACAAGCAATTTTGGACCAGCGAAAGCATCGTCTTCGCTAGTGTACCATCAAGGAAGTGTTAGTTCAGTGGAAAGATACAACTCCATCAGATGCCACATGGGAGATCGCTAACATTCTGCAGCAATTTCCTCATCTCAAGCCTTGAGGAGAAGGTTGATTCTAAGGGGGAGGGCATGTTAGGGACCTAACCTACCTAGCCTATCAAGTGGGTAGAATAATATATTTCCATGTAATAAAGGTCAATATTAATAAGGCCTAGAAATAAGGAGGAATAATTCAAGTGTAAGAAGATCTAATAGAAGCTTCCCCTTCTAGAAGGATCTTCCTCTAGATTGTTCTTTTGGATTGATAGATTTAATATAAATAGGAATAGAGGGTATGAGAAGTTTTGTCTTGTATATTATTGTAATAGAGCTCTGCTCTGTTAGAGTTTGCCCCCTCAAAGAGGGAAGTGAACATTGCTCTTAGTAATCAAAGTGCTCTTTCTGGTGTTATTCTGGTATTATTCTCGTGTTATTGTGGTATTGTTCTCGTTATATCATTGTTTCTCTGCCATTTCTAGCTAATTATTTTTGTTTTGCATACTATTTTATAACTAGAATACTACATTTGGTGTTTATATACAAAGCTTCCTAGAGCCATGTAATTGGCCTATTGTAGTCTAAAACATCAATGTACAATGCAATCATTCATTCTAGGTTATATGTTTGAATTCCATCTATAATTATGTATCAAAGGGTAGGTTTGTCATTGGAAGAAAGTTGGTTGTGACATTAGTTAGCAAGCAATGTACATATTTCTTTGCTAGCAATTGAAGCATTGTCCACTTGAATTTGTCACTTAGCATTGACCTTGGCACCATTGTAAACAAAATCAAGCCTTGGAACCAAGAAGCACAACCATTTGGTGTATGTTTGCTGGATAATAGAGAAACTTGAGCTTAGAGTCCTAGGGATTATTGCATTGTAAGCTAATTGTTGTGTACACCAAGGAGAAAGATCTCTTTATAGTTTTAAAATTAAAGTCAAGTTTTAATTCCCATAAAAGATCTATGTTGATGAAGCCCATCTTTTGTTCGAACCATATAGAGTATGTTCTCATGAATTATCCAAGAATTGTTCTTCTTCTTTAGGTTATTTTTTAAGGGTTTAGATTAAGCCTCTAAGTAAATTATAAATACCATCCTATTATCTTTGAAGAATAAAGAATTCTATCGCCATAAAACATTATAGTGACATGAGAATAATGTAATAATTTGGTATTTCATAAGGAAAACCCCCATCAAAGAGATTCATTCTAACATATACAATGACTCGAGCATTGTTTGGTCCAATCTACTGCTCTAGATTAGGCTTAATTTATTGTCAACCAAGGTAGGTATTCTTAGAGGCACTTGTCTAATGTATATAGACCTAGAAGGATCTAAATTTCTAGATGAAGGTTTACTGTAGCAGGTCCCAGCACTCTTTTTACAAGAGTTTGATATTTGGTTCCTTCACACTTAAACACCTCTGCAATTTAAACAAATCTACCTACTAAAAACAGAGTGTTTGTGTTTGCCTGAGATTCTAATCCCTTTACAAGGACTCAACTCACAGAAGCTCTTCCAAATCAGAACATTTAAATCAAATGTATTAAAAACAGAGTGCTTATGTTTGCCTGAGATTCTAATCCCTTTACAAGGACTCAACTCACAAAAGCTCTTCCAAATCATCACATTTAAATCAAATGCATAAAAAAAATAGAGACCACAGAGATAATCTTGAATTCAATACACAATTAAATCCTCTTACAAGGACTACTCATTAATCTAGTAATTGAATCCTTCAATTATAACCATGATCCATGAAATAGAAATGATAACTGGAATTATAAACACAACTTTAATTGAAATCTATGAACTCACAGCATGAAGATTAAACAAAAATGCTAATTCCGATCTGAACATATGAAACTAATGGAATCGTGAAGAAAAGTGTACCAGCATAACATGGGGGCCCTTCCACGCTTGCAAGCACACTTGGGAAAACTTCAGATGATGAAAATGCTAAATCATAACACCATGAATGATAGAATTTATGTCTCTAATTAAAATCTGGAAATGAGTTACATCAAAATAGAATTCTGAAGCTCATACACAGTCTCCCATCTTTTCTTTGCATCACCAACATACATCTATTTTCGTTCCATAAAAACCTAAGTGATCTCCAAAGTAGATCGAATTAGTTTGAATCCCTAAACATAATCAAAATATCAAGCCTACTCATTTATGATTCAAATTTTTCTACTAGACTAGCTGGATTTCACCAACGTTGACCAAATATTTAGGAACTTCGAATCTGAGGCTGGATAGATTTTTCACCATCTGTGTACATTCCAGATCAAGCCCATGTCCTTCATTTTGGTCTACCTATTATGCCACATGTCAGATCATAAGGCATTTACAGGAAGTTACCACATCTGTAATTCTTTTGAAAATTTCAATTTTTAACACAAAAATTCCATAAATCGATTTTAATGTAGAAATAACAATCATGATATTATATTAATCAATTTCAATAAAATATGAGGGATTTATGGAGGTTTAGTGAATAAAATGGTGGATAATGATGGGATTTTAGGACAAAGGATAGGCCAAAGAATGAAACCAACATACCCCCAAACTCAATGATTTGGCATGTCCTCATGCAAACCTGATGTGCTTTCTCTGTATCCTGCTTTTGCTGCTTGTAACAAGACATCTACGTTCATCTAGGCTTGAAACTCATTCTTCATGTTCTTGTATTTTTCTTTGAGAGCCTTTTTCTGTGTATATTTTGTTGCCCATTTGCAGAGCTCAATTTGATCAGTTTTGAGTTCTTTAACTTTCCTTTTCAATTTTTCATTTTTGCGTTGAATCTCCTTGTTCTGGGCTCTTAATGCTTTATTTTCTTTCTTCATAACTTTCTCTAACATATCTACTTCCATGAGTTCTTTTTTCAAGTCTTGAATTTGTTTTTCTAACTCCCTCTATTTTCTGCTTAAAAGTGCTGACTCTTTTCCTTCTTTCCTATTATTGTCAGTTTCCATTTCTGCATCCTGTTCTGGCTGTAGATCATCACTGCTTTCAATTTCTATTGGTATATTTATATCTTGTTTTGGCTGATCATCTTGTAGTTTCTTTCCTTTTACCCTCCTTGATCTTCTTTTATAAGAAGTGAAAATTCTGTCTTTTGCAATTTTCTTGGCATCTTCTTGCCTCATTCTTCTTGTTTTCACACTACTACTGGGCTGAGCAATAGTGCTTAATCTGAATATAGGAGTCTCCTTATTTATTCCATCCATATCAACCATAAATTCTGTACTGCCCTATTTTCCTTGTTCATCTTCTTTGGTTTTGATTTTGTTGGAAATTAAAAATCCTTCCCATGTTATTCCTCTCCTTTGCAATTCAGATTCAATTAAAATTTTAATCAAAACAAAATGACACAAGCTTTTATTCTCATTACCCTTCTGTTTCTGAATAGTCTTTGACATCTTGGTTAGACTTTGTAAAAGAAAATAAGGCAAACTGATGGTGCATTGGCCTTTTAAGTGCAACAAGATTTTGATGTGATACAGGAATACTACACTGTATCTTCCTTCACATGTGACAAAATTTTGGAGGATATATACCATTTCATCCCATGGATGGAGTAACCAACTCCTAGGCACTCCGTTTTTCCAATTTACAGAGGAAACTCTTGATCTAGACATAAATTGGGTCCATGATTTTTCTTTAAACTGCTTGGTTTTAAAATATTTT
>JASDQU010350854.1:0-12198 GCA_032191745.1 Picea mariana
GTAGTACTTATGCAAATAGCCAATTTTTGTAAACAAAACTATTTGGCCATGACTCATGTTGACAATTGGTGGATAACCTTTTTCATTCCATAAGTTGATGTACTTCCCTATTATATGGTTCTAAAGTTTGTATGTTTGTAATTGCTAGAATCTATATGGTTTGTATTTGTATTTGAAAAATGTATTTCAATTTCTTACTTTGTATGTGTAATTGTTAGCAGTTAGCAGCTAGATGGTTGATGCTTGAATGATTATTCATTAATGTACTACGTAAGATTCATGGAATGATGGATAATATGGAATTTAGATGGCATTTCATATATTGGAAGTATCACAAACATACATGTTTCATAAATTTTGCATCTAGTTTGGCATTCTACATGTTTTCTTTTGAATATATATTTATATATATATATATAAAAAAAAACGCTCCGGAGACGCTTCGCTCCTGACCATTTTTTGAAAAATGCGCTCCCACTCTCCCGCTTTCCGCTCCCGCTTCCCGCTCCCGCTCCCGCTTCGCTCCCACGCTCTGGCAACACTGGTTGAAATATTGTAACTGCAAAGAGTATTGTTTTATTATTGATGTATTATTCATTAGATCAATCCCCTTTTGTGGATTGATCATGTCGGGCATTGTAAATGACCAAATCCCCTTTTGCGGATTGGTCAAACGCTAATTGTAATATGCTAAATGAGAAGTCGGCCCCCAGAATATATTAAAGTGGTTATAACCACCCAGAATGAGAAGTCGGCCCTGCCATTGAAAAGACACCTCAATTCAACACCTACTAGATTGTATAAATAAGAGAGGCCAATGCCTCATTTTCTCACTCACTCACTTGATCATCAAAGCACAAGTTTGGAGCTAGAGTTGGAGAAGAAGGAAGAGAGAGAGAGGCGCATACTTGGGAGAGGAATTTCTGTATTGTTTGGTTTATTCTCTTGGCATTGTATTGGCTATCTATATTAAGGAAGTTTTTGCTGGGTTTTCTCCCCCATGAGTGTTTCCCAGGATAAATGATGTGTCTTATTTCTCAGTGATCCTATCTATGCTATGGTTATCTAGTAAATTGAAAAGAAACCTAATAATAGCTTAAACCTTAACACCAAGAACACTTTATAGCATGTATATGATTATTTCCCAGTTCAAACAAACAATAACTACCTCTTAAAGAGACTAGACATGAAAAGTTGTTATGGCTGTTATGAATTTGCAGCAATGAACAGTTGTACAAGAGCAATAAATAAGTTATAACAGCAGCAACAATTATTGATTAGAAATGCAACAATTGACAAGGAAAACTTAGCATAAAACTACTAGAGTAGTACCCAATTGTTAAATGCAATTTATAAATGAGTTAGGTCACAGACTATTTAAGTTTGAGTAGCTTCAAAAGATATTCTTATTGTATTTATATTGTATTAGACCAAGACAAAACCCTAAAGAACAATATTATATTATTTGTTAAGTCGGCCCTATTATGCCTTTGTAAAAGTCAGCCCTATTGTGCCTTGACAAAAGTCAATTGTAAATTAAAAGGGGATAAAGTGTATAGGTCAGCCCTGACCTAATTCTGGGTGGCTCAACCTGTATTTATAAGAGGCTAGTCACCTCACTTGGAGAACACACAATACATGCTCTCTCATAGAAGAAGTGCGCAAGTCTGAGATGGAGATGCAGCTATAGAGGAAGGGTGTGTTGACCGTCTATTCAGCTAGGGGGTCAACTCCATGTACCATGAAGATATGCATCATCATATGCCACCGAGTCAGAGACTATTTGGTTCTATAGGGAAAATTTTTGCCTCCAACACGTTTTTTGTAACTGGAATTTCCGCACCTCTGCGTGGCTTAATAATGTAATAGGTCTGCATGGATCATAGTTAGGTCAGTTACCTTAGGATTTCTTCATTAGGAGAGTTCCTTTCACTGGGTGTTTTTTATCCTCAGGTTATTAATTGGGTTTTTCAGCCCTATTAATTTCCCTTGAGTTTTTCACTCCCACAAAATAATTCCTCCAAAGTAATGAAAGGCATTCTAATGGATTTATCCTCTGGTAGCTAATGTTTAGGAATGATGTAAATAACCATGTATGACATCTCAGAAAGTTTCACGGAATTCCATCGAGTCTACATAGTTTTTTTTTAATTAATTAAAATTGCCTAAGGTTAGGTAATTTAATTAATTATTTTTGAGCAAATATTGTAAAAACTAGGTCCTTGGGCTTTTTCTAGGGGTATTTGTGTTCAAAAGAAATGGAATGAGACCCCCTACACCCTTGGACCAAGTTTCAACTCAGTCGGACAACTTTTGCTAGGTGTTTGTCCACAAGGAGTCTCAGTCAGTCAAAATAACAATTTTAATTGCTAAGCTTGACATGGTAAAAATGTCAATTTTTGTAATCTTGAGCAAATTGAGTAAAGTAAAGGTGGGAAATGATGAGAAATACTATTCCTAACATTTTCCAACCCTCACATCACCCCCTCACCTAGCCATTAAGAAAAAACGTCATTTTCCCTAGAGAGGTGTGCCCCCCCTTCTAGAAAGTCTCCAAAAAGTAAAAAAAAATAAAAAAAGTAATGGGAGACTTTTTCTATCCCTTGGTGTTCCTCCCTAGACCCTACAACTCATCATTTGACTTGTCAAAGCCTTGCCAACTCACTCCAACTCATTGCCACTTCATCCATCCATGTCAAAACCCTAACTTACCAAAACTCTAAAAGTGACTTTTCCTTGATCTGTGACACTTATAACTCATCCAAGAGGGGTAGTTTTGCCTTCCCAAGTATAAATACAACCCCTCCCTCACTCATTTAACACCATCTCTTGAGCTATTGTTATGCTATCCATTTCTTGCCCCATCTCTCTCTCTCATTTTCCATCTTGCTCTCATTCCATTTTGCTCTTGAGAGGTTTGGAGCAATTAGTTGCTGCAATCTCTCCCTTTGGTTAATAGAAAGGCTTTGGAGGATCTTGGAGTACAAAATTGTGTCTTGGTGCTTCAATAAATATGAGGTGATTGTGTTCCTTTGTGCATTTTGTGGGATTTTGAGTAGATCTCTTGGGTAAAATTTGTTTGCTAGGATAAGTTATGCAATAGTGTAGTTGCTAGCCTAAATGTGTTGAATAGCTAATGATATAAATTTTGTTTATGTTGTTTATCGATTCGTCTCATTGTCTTTTCATATCTCACATTTTGTTTCAAAGTTTGCAAGTTTGCTTCAAGGGTTTTGTTGGGATAGCTTCAAGCAAGAATCTACCCTCATAGCTCACAAAAACTTCATTAGTTTTTCCCTCTTTCATTTTCTGTTACATATCATATTCAGATTTGGTTTGCTAACACTCTTAGATAGGTCAAGAAATCAATAATTTTGAAATTTATATGTAAAAAAAATTTGTTGAAAAAGATGAATTTTTTTAACTTTTCTGTGTGTTTTGCAGCATTTCCAGCAAGCAATAGCTTGCTGGTTTTTGTAGGTTCTTACCAGGTCAAGGGGTTATGCTGCCCATTTTTCAGCCGCAAAACACACCAAAGACCTCTCTTTTGATTGGGTAACAACACTCAATCATTTCTCTTTTCATTCTAGCATTGTAGCAAGCCCCCGGGAGTCCCTTGAGGCTTGCATTCTTGTACTTTATTTTCTGTTCTTGTAAAGCTTGTTAGTGCCTACATTTTGGGTGAGAGTTTGGCAAAGTCACCCCTCAAAATCGTAGGGTTAGGTTGTATCTTTAAATTTCTGCAATTTTTTATTCTTTTGCCCCACTTGTCATTAGGGCAAGGTTGTGTGGCTAGGATTGCTTTCGTTTTAGTTTAGCCTATTTCATTTCCAACCCCCTTTGGCATAAAATAGGAAGGCTTGCCTCCACCTTCTGCCATTGTGAGTGGTTTGTATTTCTGTTTTTTCACTTTCAAGTTTTGCATGCATAGTTGCCTACATCTTGGATGAGAAGTTGGCAAAGCCAACCCCCAATATAGTATGGCTAGTTTAGTTGTATATTTTTTATATGCTTATGTTCATGGTTAAAATCATCTAGAAGTAGATCTCACACAACTAAACACTAGCTTAAGCCCATGGAGGCATAGATTTATTCTCATGCTTTAAGTTTCTTTATTTGCAAGTTTCACTTTCCAAGCATTTATCTTATTGCAAAACACATATGGGCAAATGGTGATGGTTTAAGGCAACTAAATCTCTTTCATTTGCAAACTCTTGTTTCTTAAGCATCTACTTTCCAAGTTTGCAAACACATATGAGCATGTTAATGGTGTAAAAAATAGTCACTTTCACTTCAGCTTTCTTTTCAAGTTCTATATATGCCCCACATGCAAATAATCATATAATCTAGAACTTCTTTGGTGCTACTTTCAAGTTTTGGTTTTGGCCCTTTTTAACACTTTTTGGGCAAGTAAAACTCACCTAAACACACCTAATTACCTAAAAACACTTAGTCCATAGGCATAATAATCAACTAGACTTAATAGGACACCTCTACTGACTCAACTTCTACCATTTAAAACGAGGTCGGAAGAAGGCAACGGAAGGTGCTAGGTCGGGGACGGTCTCATGGTGCGCGACGTCCTTTCCGGGAGTACTCTGATCTTAGGGCTGATCTGTGGAGCTAGGGTAGGCCTTGTCGACATACTTCTTGAGCACCCAGCAGTTACTTGGTACAAGCAGGGGGGGTATTGGGTTGACACTTAGCTAGGATTCACACTTCATTAAGAAACTTAATAAAATCCTTAATCCACAAACTCTTGGGCAATCCACTTAATATATCTTTACGGTCTACATCTACACTTGCAAGCATGTCATTTCACATTTACATTTTGTGCAAGCTTCTCTTATGGTTGTGGATTAAGTCGCTAAGTAGTCATAATTTGTTCTTGTGGACACTTTCCCCTTTAAATCTTTTCTTTTCAATAAGTTATTTTTGGTGTGATCCCTCAAGAAGTTGCGCATCCACTTGGAGGCACTCTCTTGACTAAGTCTTGAGTGAATCGTGTCTTAATTGCCATTGATAAGCAGTCCAATAGAGTAAGTGTTATTGTGAGCATGCTTGGCTTGATGTGTTGATGGTTATCTTGACTTGGATATCTTTAATTCCTGCACATACAAGCATTTGTTAGTGGATCTTTTGTATCTTTGTATCTTGTGTTTAGTATACTTTGTTGTAACATTTAGATATTCTTTACTGTAATCTTGTATCTAATTGTAGATTTGTATCTAAAGTTGTTGTGAAGTCTTTGTAATCATTGTAACTTCTTTGTAATCAACCTCCCTCTAACTATAGTTGACCCCTTGCCCAATCTTAGGCATTAGTCTTAGTTGTCCCAGGAAAAGGTTTGATTGTCATCTCTAATTGTTGCACATTTGCATTGCTGCCTTTGTATCATAGGCTAGACTTTCCCCCAGCCTTTAAACTAATTAAAACCAACTCCTAGAATTTAACGTTAATCTCATCTAGAAACTAGGGTCTACCCCCCTTGGCTTCCCTAGGAGTAAGCCTAGACAAAAGAGGTTCAAATCAAAGTGACAACGTGGGTTTTGAACCTAGGCATTGTGCCTCCAAGGACACACTAAGTGAGCATGACTTAGCTCATGTTTGCAAGTGTGCATAAGAACAACAACAGGGTGTTCTAGTAAAGGATTTTGGTTATCTGTTGGAGGACTATCTTGGTCTAGTGGTGCGCTACCCTATTCTGGTTAGGGTTTCTGGTTTATCTTCTATTTGATGAGATCTCTCTTAGGAGAGGCATTGTACTTGTGTAAGAATCTATATTGAAGAATCTTTGTTGGGTTTTCTCTCCCACGAGGGTTTCCTAGGATAAATCTTATGTATACTGTGGATGTCTTTCTTTCGATGATCCTTATGCATGCAGCTATTGTTTTAATAGTCTAAAAGTTAAAGAATACTGAACACACTTAACTGCTTAAGAAAAAATTTAACACCAACAAATGGTTTATGCAGCAAATTAAAGAGTTATCAGGTGACCGTTGCAAACTTTTAAAACAACGGCAAGTTTATTAGCAAGTTTACAAGTGTTAATGTTGGTAAAATTAGTAGAGAGCTTAAGAGAAATGAAAGAGAGTGTTTGTTGATCAATTTCACCACAAGAGAGCTACAGAACGAGTCCCTTAGGGCTATGGAGTCTTTATAACAGAAAATGCAACAATACTTGAAGATTAAACTAGTAGAAACTAAGAGGTAGGGTTTAAACTCTAAGGTGCTAGCACATTAGGGCCTTAGGGTTTAAACCTTAAAGAGAAGGATTGCTAAAGTGCAAGCACATTTGGGCTCTATCAATCTTTTCTCCCTTCTTAATAATTCAACTAGATCAAAATCAAATGTCTAGGGCTGAAATCCTAAAGTGCTAGCACTTTAGGGCTTTAGGATACTAACCCTAGCAAGAATGTTTCACCAATTTTGAACAAGAATAACCTTGTGAGAGGAGGAAGCACTTATGCTCATCTCTTAGGGTTTTACCAAGCAAGACGTCTAGCATAAAGTAGCAAGATTCAACATGAAACACTAACAAAAAGATAAATTGCAGAAAATTCACTTACTTTAGCCAAGATACCATGAGACAAAACCCTAATTGCAGAAATTCCTATTCAAAAATCAGCAAACCATCCACGATTTGATCCTCCAAGAATAGTGCATAAGTAGAAAAAGAGCTAGTAGCCCTAATAGGGCAAAAGTTTCATAACCGTTCTCTCACAAATGTGAGAAGTGATGATCCTAAAAATGAAATGAGGGTTTGCCTTTTCATATGAGGCAACCCTAAACAATTTGTCCACATAATTTGTCAACTACAAAATAGAAAGAGGGTTGACCCCTTAATTTGCCTCTAATAATATGCCAAAATACAAAATACATCAAATAAAACTCTAAAAGGGTGATGTCATGCCCTAGAAAGGTGACACAATGCTCAAATGTGTGACGTCAAGTTCAAGGAGTGGGACGTCGGGCCTCCAAAGGCCATGTGGCATGCTCCAATGTGCAAAGGATGTGAAACAAGGTGTCCTCTCACTCCAATCCATGTCAAATCCTCTCCAGAACCACACCATCCATCAAATCCTAGCCCCAAAAGGTGACATCAAGGCTAGAGGGGGGCGTCATAGGCCTCCAAAGGCCACATCAAAGTGTAAGAGGAACGCAATCTCGTCCCCAAGTGATGCTACGGTGACTCCAAAGGCAACGTCCTCCATCCTCTGTGCACAAGAGCTCCAGGGTGCTCTGCCCAACCAATGGGATTCTAGCCTAGATGAGTGGCATAATGACCAATACTGCTCAAACTAATCCCATCTTTGCATTGTCCAAAGTCTTGAGAATGTGAGAGCCATTGTTTGAGGATGGTGAGTCACTAGATGACCCACTGTTCTCCATCACACATGCCAAAGTCCTGCAATAAAGGCACAACGTCCTGGGTGCAATCCCAGGACATCCCTCAAGAACCATGTCAAGGCCATTCAAAACAAAGTAGAATATAAGACAAGGTAAACCAAAGTTCATGAAAAATATCAGTCCTTAAGACATGTAAAGTAAGTTGCAACTTAAGACATAACCCATGTGAAATGAATCACCCCAGTATCCCATTCAAGCATCACACCAACCAAGACCCCATGTGAGTTACCGAGTTTAATAATGGAAGGGTCTTCATCGAACCCTATTAGGTGTGCCACCTAGACAAGAAATAAAATAACCCAAGTAGAAGGGATAGGTCCTGAGAGTGACAGGGGAAAGTAAAAGCCCATCAAGAGTAAGTGTGAATGTGATGTTGTATTGGGTTTACTCCGTGGCTTATGGTATCCATTTCTATGAGCGCCTTTGTAGAGGTGGAACTTGCTTGCTTGAGATACCCTTTCCTCAATACTTTTTGCATTTCGAACCCCCTTATTTTCCCTTTGATACCCAATTATCATTTGCAAGTCCCCTTTATAAGGTTTCAAGCTTCATTCCTTTACTTTTTTACTTGACAGTAGTCCTTTATAATTGGTGCATTCATTCGCATCCGGACAGGAGCGATTACCATTAGAGGGGGTAGAGCTCAAGTTGGCTTGAGGATTTTATGGTGGCCTTTATAATTTAGCAATAACATAGAGCAACTGCATCATCCTCTGGGCCTTCATCCCCCTCTCATGAGAGAATGGACCATAGTCGAAGTTAAGGATATGTGAAAAGGCTTCAAGATGGAAGGTGTTAAGTATGATCAAGAACAAAACGTTAACCTTGGGAGGCCCCCCTAGTATTACCCCTTTTCCCTGGGCGGTGACAACACGAGACTAGGGTACAAAAGCTTACCACCAAGGTGAAACAAGGCAATTGACACAATTTCCCAAACCAATGATCCATTATCCGACTTCAACCAAGGATCTTCATCCACATGCCCAACAAATTAAGTACAACACTTTGCATGAAAGAAGGACTAACATACATCATGGTGACAATGGCTTACCATCTCCCATACTTTGGGTTGCTTGGATGTGATGAGCCTTGGTTGATCTGTGCTAGGAGGAAAATTAGGGGGCTATTGGGCTACCATCTATGGACATGTTCATCATCATCATCATGGTGTAGATCATACTCTCCATTGCGGTCCTTGAGACATGATCTACTCCAATTACCCATAGGCATGGGGGGGTAACAGACGTCACCACGTGTGGCATTAGTGACACGTTATTTGCAGTTTTACATTTTGCAAGGGTTAAATGAGGGGTCGACCCCACTTCAAATTAAAGGTATGCTATGTTATGTGGACAAAACGCTTAGTCCTAGTCTCATATATAAAGGCTAGTGTCATTTTCATTTTGGATCATCAATTCCTCACACTTGTGGGGTAACACTTCTGAAATTTTCGTCCCTCTAGGCCTCTTAGCTCTTTTCTCTTGTGCGTTATGCTTGAACGAGGATCTTTTGTAGATGTCTTGCTCATTTGGATGGATATTTTCTGCAATTAGGGTTTTGTGCTCTTGATTATTGGGATGAAGTAAGTAATTTTCTGCAATTTTATCTTTTCATGTGAATATAATGGTTAAATTGCTTTCTTGTTGCAAGTATCATTGTTTGGTTGAAACCCTAAGAGGAAGACATAAGTGCTTCTCCTCCTCATAAAATTTTATTTGTCCAAGTTGTGAAACGTTCTTGCTAGGGTTGGAAGCCTAAAGCCCAAAAGTGCTTGCACTTAAGGGTTTTAACCCTAGACATTTGATCCTTGACCTAAGTGAAGCTAGAAGAAGGGAAAACGACATATGGGGCCCAAACGTACTTGCACCCTGTTATCCCCGATTTCTAGGGATAACTAGGAGATCATGTCTCAAGGCCCACAGGTCCTAGACATGGAGTACCGAGAGCAGCATTGACCTAAGCATGGCCCTGGAGCGCCCATCTTTCTTCTCTTTCATCACACTTGTCCTGTCAGCAGTAGCAGCATCCATCACCTTCGGCTTGGACTTGTATCAGAGAAGACTCTTGCTCCATGAGGTAATTGGTCCAGGTATCATGGTATGTGTCATATTTGATCATTATAACCTTTAGATATATGCATCAAATTCCTTTTATTTCTGACCACTGCTTGGATCTTACATTAACCCACTTGACCAAGGTTGGGGGTATTGACAAGGTACCCTAGCAAGCTTGTATCGATAGGTTTTGGTTGCCACCAGGGGGGATTTTGAAGGGCTATTGTCCGCTCCCATCATATCATCACTCTTACATCTTATCTCCCACTCATCTGCCCCATTCCCCTAGTTTGGACATTAGGATGACCTGTTTGTGGGGTTACACCTTATCTCGTGGGAAGAAGGGGCTAAAGGCCTAGAAGGTAAAAGCAGCTGGTAAAAGATAAAAGCCATAAGAAATGAAACCTAGAGATCCCTCACCCAGAGATCCCCGAGAAGGCAACAAAAAGCCTCTCAGTAAGNGAGGTAATTGGTCCAGGTATCATGGTATGTGTCATATTTGATCATTATAACCTTTAGATATATGCATCAAATTCCTTTTATTTCTGACCACTGCTTGGATCTTACATTAACCCACTTGACCAAGGTTGGGGGTATTGACAAGGTACCCTAGCAAGATTGTATCGATAGGTTTTGGTTTCCACCAGGGGGAATTTTGAAGGGCTATTGTCCGCTCCCATCATATCATCACTCTTACATCTTATCTCCCACTCATCTGCCCCATTCCCCTAGTCTGGACATTAGGATGACCTGTTTGTGGGGTTACACCTTATCTCGTGGGAAGAAGGGGCTAAAGGCCTAGAAGGTAAAAGCAGCTGGTAAAAGATAAAAGCCATAAGAAATGAAACCTAGAGATCCCTCACCCAGGGATCCCCGAGAAGGCAACAAAAAGCCTCTCAGTAAGAAACAAGAGGGACCCAAAGAAAAATGACAAAACAAGACCTAGCTGAGAGGATGGGGGGTCTCATCACGAGCCAGTCCATTATGTTCGTGGGTGCCTAGCAGTATGACATTGCCATTATCAGGTTACCACGCCAGGGCAGTGACCCTTGGCTTGCATGGCCAAGGGAAAGGGGGTCTCATCACGAGCCATCCTTATAATCTCTATGAAAGTACTTGTGGGTAACACTATCAGCTCTGGTCACCACGCCAAGGCAGTGTCCTCTAGTTAGACCTTGAAATAAAAAAAGAAAAAACAATAAAGAAAAGAAAGAATAAAGCCAATAAGGGCTTGGAAAGAATTGCATCCATGACCGATACAACTCACCTTCTACAAAGGCACCCACAGGTAATATCACCCCTGTCTTTCACTCTATCCGTGTGTCTGGACATCCCTTGACCACATCACCTCGTATTACATGGCTTGGATGATATCCTCTGGAAACATTCCTTCTCCTATGGATGCTGACCCAATAGAGTGTTTTGTCTTTTTCTTTAGCTTTGTATAGTGGGTCATTGTAATGTCTTTGAGCTATTGGATGATGTATCAGGGGTTTTATGCATGTATTTGATAAAATTGATGATGAAATATGATTGACATTGCTATGATCCTTGTGACTAATGAGCCCATGGAGGGCGAAGTTTTTGATGTGCAGGACCATGCCAGACGGATAGGTACCAGTTGGACCGGTACACATGGGGAGATGATTAGTTCGGACCTCCATGGGGATGAAGAGTCGATCAGATGGTTGTTGGGACCCCATCAGGGGCAGAGACAGGACAGTGGTTTGATGAGCCTTTGCACATGAGAAGAAGGACGTTCCACCCAGGACACTTTGGCTGAGCCCAACCCAAGGGGGTTGACCCACTTCAGATGGAACGTTTGCCCTTTGATGGACAGGACGTCACCCAGGAGGCTTGGACATCACCTTGAGCGTGTGGCAGTTTGATGGGATGACTGGCATGTGTGGCAGCTTGGAGAAGCCCTAAAAGGGCTAATGTCTGACTTCTGGATGCTGGATTAGCCCAAAAGGGGCCAACGTCTCCCTTAGAAGGGCTTGACGTCCCACCTTTTGCTCATTTATGTCATTTACTTAGCAGTTAATGTAAAAACAATATGATTTTGCTTATTAGCCTTGTCGGCTATTTTTAATGACCTAATTTTAAATTAAAGGTCATGAGATGCTATATATTGAGGATGTTTTTCCCTCATTTGACAATAACAAAACAGCTCACACTTGTGAGGTCTGATTTTGTGCCCTTATTGGGTATTTGGTCTTTAAAAGTGAGGGGCACTTGTTGATGGGAGGCTTTTCTTGCCATATCTTGGCATTTCTCTTAAGGAAGGTTTACAACTAGGGTTTGCACATGCTTTTCTTCATGATATGTAAGTGTTTTTCCTGCAAAACTTCTTGATTGAATGGTTGTAGGTTAGTATTCTTGCATTAACTTATAAATTTGTTGATTTTAAAACCCTAGGTGACAAGCACACAAATAGGTCCTTGTCATATGTCCCCTTAGAGAGAAATATTCAGCCATTGAAGGAGGAAGATAGAGCCTAGCCTTTGCTACACTCATCTAACTTCTTCCCTTAAGCTATTTTTTATTTTAAAAGGTTAAAAGGAGGGTAACGTCCTAGGCCTAGGTTATCTACACCTAGGGTCGTCCATCTTCTAGGGTTTTAGTGATAGAGCCTTGTCTTTACAACACTCTCCCTCATTAAATCCTCTTGTTTTAACCCTCTTCTTATGCTAGCCGTTTGCCAAGTTTGACCTAAAGGAGGAAAGAGCACGAG
>JASDQU010350856.1:2859-12946 GCA_032191745.1 Picea mariana
ATATACACCTAATATTTGAGACTGTCGTCGATGTACACTGAAAACCTGCAACGGTCGAAAAATGAAATCCACGAGAAGTGTAGTAGTGCTATTGTTGTGCTTATCCACTCAAAACCTATCACGATTTCGGTTTAGTCACACCCACCAGACAGCGCACAGGTTCCTCATCCCTGACGCTCTTATACCATGATAAAAATGGAAATTTTTGTATTAAATGAAATAAAAACCACTGGTCAACTCTACGAAAAAGAGTCTGAACTAGGAGAGTCGGGCTCTACAGAACACTCTCCATTGTTCATTCACATTACACATAAAATAGAAAACATGGTTTTAGGGAAGTTAGAACAATGTCCTAAAAAATAGAAACTAATTCCTATCCTGAGGTTACGTGAACCAACTCTACCTATTCTAGGATTTTCTCCATTATCTTCAATAATATGCACTATGAAGAATCCAATTGAGCAAAGTATATGACAATATTAGTAATTGTAAATGAATTTCCATGGACAAACCACATGTAAAAATATGTCTTCTCATTTAATCCTTTCTATCTAATATTGACTTTCCATGAAGGAACCAACATGTAATCATATCTCTTCATATGCATGTCATATCTTCTCGTTTAATATTTTGTTTATCTCTTCATATGCATGTCATATCTTCTTGTTTAATATTTTGTTTCTATCGGATACCTCTTATCCTTCTAGAAACTACCTACGTGAAAATTAAACGGATCCCATCGCTAGGAATGTATCCAATTAATATATATATAAAGTGAAGAGAGTACTTATATATCATTAAATCAATGTGTTTTTATTTAGATCGTATATTCAATTTGATAAGAATTAAAATTTCATTGTGTATACTTTCGAAGCCAAAATATGCACCAATGGCCAAAATTACATTGCTAAACCTTTCTAAAAAATACAGTGCACTACCAAAGTGTTAAAATTTTGTATGCGATGGTGAGATCCCATATACACATGATATCCAATATACACTTGATAAATGCCTACATAAATCAAACTAGAGTCTAGGAGTTCATGCAATATCTAAAATGAAACCTACTATTCTTCATGCGTGTTGTTCATCAATGAAGGCAATGAGATATCTATTAATTATGTCCTTTTATTTACATGAAAGTGGGATTGGAAACGTTACGTAGTAGACCTTATGGAATCTAAACCATGTATATACAAGGTGCCTATAACCCAACATGATGAGACCCGAAGATTATAGATAGGGTGGTTCCTTGAGGAATGTGAAGTATTGGTTACAAAAATATTTTAGGAAGTTATGGCATGCATTTGTGGGCATTCTCATGCATGTTGGATCACTTTCGATGAGTTTTTTTTTACCCTAATGAATACTATCAGATAGATTCTTAAAGGAGAGTGTCCATGGTACATATCACTTACTATTATAACTCAACATAAGTGTATCAAATCTATCATTTTCCCCTTAACTATATTAAAGGTCTCACTGAATGAAAAGATTGAGGGCTCAGTCCTCCAGACTTCCAATCAATGCTCAATCAATGATCAACCAAAACCATGGTGGGATTGTGATCCTTAATTCACACAATTATTTCTTCCCCAAATCATGAAAGACTAATTTGGAATCATAAATGGGAAACCCTTATCCCCACCCAACCAAAAGAAATAAATATTCTTTGTCGAAGCCCACCCAAAAAAAACCCAATCATTCTTTGTCCAATCTCATGAAATCATGGAATTGTGCCATGAATGGATTGGCGCATTCATGATTTCAACATACTTGTTAATGGTTTTTGGAAAGCAATAATTGGAAACCTATTAACCACTTTGTGGGATTAGACAGCTCTTAAGCACTTTGTGTTTCGAGCCAAAAAAAAAATACTACAAGATAACATGTCGTCTTAGATAAATGTCATTTGAGATGGACAAATTGAAAATAGTTGTCTTACTATGACCATGCTTCTATTCCATGCATAGAATTTATGTTCCTTTCTTCCAAGTTTCTTATCCAATTGAAGGTTGGCATAACATAATGAGGCATATCATTTCACCTTACTATATGAAAATCTTAATCTAGAGGGGATGTGTAGATACTTGTCAATCTCTGCAATGTAGTTGCAATGTAGTTAATGTGTTCCTCATAATTTAAATATCGCACCAAAATATCTAGTCTGGAGTTGTTTCCCAAACGTGCACTTATCATGGTGACGTTTTTTTCGGTCTAACCTCCACTTGAATCTCTTATTTTGTAGTTTACTTATCCATTCTCCCGACAACTCTCATCATGTGCTTCCCATGCAAATCATCCTTATTGATCCTCCAATATGTGTAATTGCTCTCATTGCCTGCACACAATTTCATCTTCGCCTTCTCCATGTGATCTATGTATACTTCATCCAAATCTAATGTCTCTATTCTAAATTTCTCTATTGTGTGCTACTCCAAATTTCTCTCTAAATTTCTTTATTGTATGCTATTCCAAATTTCTCTCTAAATTTTTGTATTGTGTGCTATAGTGTACTAACAACAACCACATTAATATTATTAATGTGTTTATATATTTAGATAGGAAATGTGTTTATATATTTAGATATTGTATGTTATTCCAAATTTCTCTCTAAATTTCTCTATTGTGTGCTATAGTGTACTATCAACAACCACATTAATATTATTAATATGTTTATATATTTAGATAGGGAAATAGTTAGCACATACACTAAGAAAAAGCATTATTAATGAGCTAAATATACATCTATGGATGTATATAGACACATTAATATTATTAATTTGCTAAATAGTCCATCTATCTATATAAACACAATATTATTAATGTGGTCATTGCTAGTTACATTTTAATAACAAACCTCCTATATAAAAGAAAGATCAAGGGAAAGATCAAGGGGTTGTTTGGTACCATCAAAGCCTACTCTGATAAATTCAAGAAGGGAAAATCAGTCAGAGAGTTGGTTTTCTATGCTCATGTAATATAATATACAAAGGGTATGTATCGTTAGTCTATGTCTTACCTCCTATAATTTGAGGTGGAGGAAGAGTCCTAATTCTAGATTTAAGGAATAATGGACCAATTTTCCTTGATAGGGTCTTGGTTCTTAATAAGAATAAAAAAATATAAATCTAGTAACAAGACTCTTCCTCCTCCACCCCAAATCATAAGAGTTTGTTACACCTATCTACTTAAATATCTACACCTTTCATCTCTGCAACTTTTCTTGCATACTTTCAAAGCACGTCCACCCAACAATTCCTCCCTTTGTTGTAGTTACTCTCCTTCAATAAGTCTACTCAAAAACACTCTCATGTTGGAATCACTATTGTAGATCTTGGACTTCTATACCAAATGACGATTATCAATATGCACTCAACAACAGAGCATTTAATGTTGTATATGTTGAGATATATACCATCCAATTTAGAAGTTCTTTAGATCAGACATTTAATGTTGTATATGCTAAGATATATACCATCCAATTTAAATGTCCTTTAGATCAGACAGTGTATATCCCAACATATACAACATTAAATACTCTGCTGCAGAGTGAAAATTTCTAGTTATATAAACTCTCATACAAAAGGATGTGTCTTCTTCCGATAATAAATACAAATTTGTGTAGTAATCAATTGGGTTTCATGTGTTTTTCATATGCTTCCTATATCTACATGGGACTTTCGTTCATTTTTTTGCAATGCACTTTTTGGTATATTCCAATGGAGAATCATCATTATGAAGGATGACTCTAAGTGGGTTATGTAAAGGAGTCATTTTTTTGCAATTCACTTTTTGGTATATTCCAATGGAGAATAATCATTATGAAAKATGACTCTAAGTGMSTTAYGAAAAGGAGGCCATTTKTTTATAAGTAATATTTATCCATGTCGAAAAAATATTTATTTGGTCRYKAGAAACCATACATTACTTCCTCCATAGAACCACACTTCTCYTTAAATGGTATTAYMRACATGYAGAGTGGTGGGAATCTTGTGAGACCTTTYRAAAAGGTTKTGATATGGAATTCMTACTTTAGTTATTGTACTTKTCAYGATTATCACACCTCTCTAAAAGTTAAATCTYAGYCGCAAACTYAGAAACAAAAYTGGACAATCWCGAAGAATGAAAACYRACATAARTCTTAAATTTTYTRTTTCTTTTCCCTTTTGAATGCAYKATATCATTTCAAYATCARCTMCAAATMTYTKCCTCCAAGATAGGMTTCTGAGCTCGCTCARCCCTATSSGGGACTTCMACTCYGMCTATRATTTCAATCATGBCTCCYTGATAGGCTTATTYRTATAAATMKTTKCTTGAATCCATYTAATCCCATAAGTMAATTTKAAAAWTTRTACCTTGTAGTAAGTCCTTCRCATGAGTAGTAGATTGATTTTTTTTCTTTGTMTTATGYATCRTAGATGAGTCTCTTATSTAAGAGTCCATGATTGYAAGTGTWTCACYACAAKGYTATBTTATCARTAACTTGACRTTGAGGCAACCTCCCTAGGAAAAAACCTATTACTCATAAGAAACTGCGGATCGATAAGAAACTTTGTTTTTAATCCAYGATTTTGATCATTTATTGCATGAAGTGTTGGTGTTTCTCTAGAAAAGTAGGCCATGTAAGTTCGTAACATGGCATATAAATTGAAACATTGATCTAGAAGCATTGATCATGTTTGGAGTAATCGTTTGGAGTAGAAGCACCGATCTTGGAAACGTGGCACAATCCAAACCCTATCCATGACCATTCCATATCTAGGTTTGGACGAGAAGCATTGATCTTGGAAATGTGTCACAATACAAACCCTAGATGTAATTCTTCAATTGTACGACACGCGACACCTTTATGGCCATAGATTTGAGATGTCGGATGTACCACACATGTCCCTTTTTTTACCGTAAATCTAGGTCGGTCGATTATTGACACGTGGTATTAATAGGACGACAAAGATTTAGAACCAACCTCGCGACGTGTCAACAATCGAACGGTTGGCCTGGCATACCGTACGATGAAAATGGTACATATTTACACCTTCTAGGTCTGACGGCTAGAGTTTCACGCATCCTACAACCTAACATGAGACATGTGGTGCAAATACAACATGAGCTCACTAAAGATTCGAGACCACTGAATGGATTTTTGGATTTTTCTTCTGCTTCAACATTGGAGCGAGAGTATGAGGGATTTACAGTTGTGAATATCTCCAAGAAAACCAAAGCGGAGTCCCTTATTTTGCATGATATTGATCAAAGCGGCGTAGGTCTGGATAAGCTGAGAGTACAAGTCTTCAACGTACGTGCCATAACTCTTAAGCTTTAAAGTAATAAATTAAAATCAATATTAAGCTTTAAAGTACTAAATTCAAATCAATATTGATTTTAACTCTTAAATTTAAAAGAATTAACTCTTAATCTTTAAAATACTAAATTAAAATCAATATTAATTTTAMTTTTTAAATTTAAAAGAATTAACTCTTAAWCTTTAAAATACTAAATTAAAATCAATATTGATTTTAATTTTTAAATTTAAAAGAATTAASTCTTAAWCTTTAAAGTAATAAATKAAYAAATATRAAAKAATTAAACATRAMYTTARTMTAACCATAATATTAAAATTTTCAATATYTAATATTATTTKTATTTKTATTTTAACTTTAACCTTTTTTTATTCATTGCTTYACCAATGCTCCAACCACTTTTACTTTTAAACCACTTTTACTTTTAAATAGATWAAAAAAATAGAGTTAATTTATGTTTAGAGTGTTATATSAACAATATCACAYTTTTAAATATTACCYCMMAAAAATWAWMAAATKAAAAAYGGTCTCACGTGAAGACMTATTTTTAGAAACTAAAAAYATATTATAAAATTTAAAACTAAAACCAATTATCTTATTGAAAAGTAGYTTTTAAARATATATTAAGTCTTTTCTTAAYYCTCAATCTCTTATGAAAAGAGAAAATAATAAGTATCATAACTTCTATGGAACTTCTATAGARGAGAAATCATTTTCAAAAATATAAATGACTTGTCTTAATATATAGAGTATAAATATGAATACATATAGTTTCTCTTATGAAAAGAGAAAATAATAAGTATCATAACTTCTATAGAACTTCTATAGAGGAGAAATCATTTTCAAAAATATAAATAACTTGTCCTAATATATAGAGTATAAATATGAATACATATAGTTTGTTTGAGAAGGAAAGAGTGAACCTTCAAATGGGTGAGAGTACAAGTATTCAACGTACGTGCCATAACTCTTAAGCTTTAAAGTAATAAATTAAAATCAATATTAAGCTTTAAAGTACTAAATTCAAATCAATATTGATTTTAACTCTTAAATTTAAAAGAATTAACTCTTAATCTTTAAAATACTAAATTAAAATCAATATTAATTTTAATTTTTAAATTTAAAAGAATTAACTCTTAAACTTTAAAGTAATAAATGAACAAATATAAAAGAATTAAACATAAATTTAATATAACCATAATATTAAAATTTTCAATATTTAATATTATTTGTATTTGTATTTTAACTTTAACCTTTTTTTATTCATTGCTTCACCAATGCTCCAACCACTTTTACTTTTAAATAGATAAAAAAAAAGTTAATTTATGTTAGAGTGTTATATGAACAATATCACACTTTTAAATATTACCCCAAAAAAATCAAAAAATGGTCTCACGTGAAGACATATTTTTAGAAACTAAAAATATATTATAAAATTTAAAACTAAAACCGATTATCTTATGGAAAAGTAGCTTTTAAAATATATTAAGTCCTTTCTTAACCCTCAATCTCTTATGAAAAGAGAAAATAATAAGTATCATAACTTCTATACAACTTCTATAGAGGAGAAATCATTTTCAAAAATATAAATAACTTGTCCTAATATATAGATTATAAATATGAATACATATAGTTTGTTTGAGAAGGAAAGAGTGAACCTTCAATTGGTTATACATTTCTCGACATAACAAAAAAATGATGATGATGAATTGCAATATGTGAATCCGCGATGTAGGTATCCATAAATATCTTCTCATCATTGTTATCCCCCTCCCACCTAGGGGTAGCTAGAGGAGATCATGTAACCTCACTCGAGCTCCTAATTTTAGTTCCAGAAGAAAAAAGATTCAAGATTGTTTATAGGTCTCTGCATGTATCGAATCTTCAGGGAGCTCGTGTTGCATTTGTGTCAAATGTCTCATGTCAGGCCATAGGATGCATGAAACTTTAGCCATCGGATCTTGAAGGTGTAAATCCATACCATTTTCATCGTACAGTATGCCAGGCCGGTTGTTCGATTGTTGAGGTATGGAGAATTCAGTTTAAATCCGAGTCATCCGATTAAGACCACGTGTCGATGAAGAACTAACCCATATTTACGGTCATAAAAGGGCCATGTGTGGTACATCTGATGACTCAGATCTACGACCAAAAAGCACTCGCATGTCATACGATTAACGACTTAGATCTAGGGTTTGGGTTTTTCCATGTTTCCAAGATCAATGCTTCTCCTCCAAACCTCAATATGGGATGGTCGTGGATAGGGTTTGGATTGTGACATGTTTCCAATATCAATGCTTCTTCTCCAAACATGATTAATGCTTCTGGATCAATGTTTCAATTTATAGGCCATGTTTCCACATTTCCATGTAATGTTTCTACTCCAAGATTTCTCTCTATAAATTGAAAATTATTTCCCCGTAATCAAAACTCTATTGGTCTTCATTAATAAACCAACAATTGACATTAGAAATATGTTAGGAACCTCTAATTCTTACATACCTCTATCAATGAAGTTGAAAACCAATAGATGGAAAATGAGTTGACTAAAATGACTGTGAAATATCTTGTGTGGTATTTAACATAGGTCTTAACACCTCTCCATATAATGTAATATCCTAAAGAAAATACTAGACATAGGATCACAAGAGGAGGATCATACTATCAAAATTTCAATGGAAGACTTCCCTAACAATTGATGCCCAAACAAATAACAAGTGGTATATACGAGTTCAATCAATAGCTAAAAACTCAATGTGGCCCTCCTTTGCGACACACCTTTTCCAAAATACAATTAGCATAGTTAAAATCTCAGTTCTCCAATATTTTTCCATGAATGATATATTCTAAATGTGGTGATTGTGTTTTGGCAAAGGTCCATAGGGGAGGAGGTTCACAATTAATTTTCAACCAAAGATCAACCTCACATCAACCAAATCCTAATTGTTGGAGTCTTCCATCATACATTAAGGTTTTAAGCCCTATGTTAAATACCTCACATGATATTTTATGCTTGCTTAAGCCAATGTATCATCTATATCCCCACCCATGTAAGCCAATGTATCATCCAAGATTGATCTAAAGCCCTATGTTGTTGTTGTTGTTGATGCTGTTGTTCATCCTTTTCCCTTGTCTACTTTTGACCCTGATTGTTTTATGCTTCTTGTTCCACCAAGTACGAAATGTCCCATTCCACATTGTGCTCATCAGATTCTTCATGATCCTGCTCATGGAATTTGACATATCTACTAACAAAAATCTTGTGAGTAGAGGGATTAAATAATCTGTAATCTTTATACTGTGAACAATACCCTATAAAGGTACATCCGATGTCTTTTGAATCTAATTTTCTTCTATATTTCTTTGGAATGCGGGCAAATGCTTTAGATACAAATATTCTTAATTGTTTTACTACATCCTTAAATCCATATAATGCTTCATAAGGAATTTTAGACTCAAGACTCTTTGTTGGACTCCTATTTTTCAAATAAACTACAATATTCACAGCTTCAGCCCAAAAACCATTTGAAAGATTCTTACCTTTCAACATACTTCTAGCACATTCCACCAGTGTTATGTTCTTTCTTTCTGTTACTCCATTCTGTTGTGGAGTATGGGGTACTTTGAATTGTTGCAAAATTCCATAATCTTTACAATACCTGATAAGCTCATCCTTCTTGTATTCTCCCCCTTGATCAGAACAAAGAATTTTTATCTGTTTCCTTGTTGGCTTTCAATCATATTTTTAAACTGCTTAAAGTATTCAAATGTATGGCTCTTCTGACTTAAGAAATACACCCAAGAAAACTTTGTATAGTCATCAATAAACAATAGAAAATATAGTGCACCTCCTAATGATTTTGTCTTCATGGGTCCACAAGGGTCTGTGTGCACTAATTCAAGTATATCCCTCTGTTTCTTTTCTACTCAAACATGGAATTCTTCTCTATGCATTTTTCCTAATGTACAGGCATAACAATCATTATGTACTGTTAGAAAAACAGGACCGCGGAGCAATAAAATAAAACAAATGCAGAAACAAAAACATAGAAGACACACAATACAAGAGAGACACAAATTTATGTGGTTCACCCAGTGTGGGCTACGTCCACCAGAGAAATTGCCAGGTCCTTCCTTTATTATTATCCAACAAATGAAGGGATGCAACCTACAGCAGAACCCGCTGTAACTTCCTGTTCTTTCTCTCACAGTCTCCTATCTCAGAATACAATATTCTCTCTCATACATAGCCGCAATACATTTCCCTCATAAAAGAGGGTTGCCTTCTAGGGAAAAAAACCCTAACATAATCTCTACTGTTAGATCTGCGACCTTATAATGAATGGTCCATATTTACAATGAAATTAGAATATACTTTTATAAGGCAATTTTTTCTTCGGGGGCTTCGCCCTCGAACCCCCGCTTTCCCCCAGACCCCCCAGTCGAGGGAATGGACCCCATGGACCCCGCAGAGGGGGTACCCCCCCTCTGCACTCCCCCGCATGGAAGAGTGTACATACTTATGGGGTGTAAATACTTCATGGGGTATAGACATGGCTGAAAGCAAATGACCTCTTCACCAGGAAGATAATCAGGCTCCACAACCAACAATATCCCACTTGGAGACTGATCTCAACAACTCCACTGCTGTTGTATATGCTGGACTTTGAACCTTCTTGGACCTGGAAAATTTCTCATCTTCATGTTCAATCTTGAAGACCAACTGAAACTGAGCAAGAACTCATTTTCTCCCTGGTTGCTCCCTTTGTTAACATGTTTACAGG
>JASDQU010350865.1:0-12197 GCA_032191745.1 Picea mariana
ATTGTTGAGGGATGAGCTTCAAATTCTTTCCCTTAGTTCTCATCAAGTACTTATACGGGGCAAGCATGTTGTAAGATTTATGGTCCCCCAGGTTGATGTCACAAAAATTCAATGCTGTAACCTTGTCTTGATCTGCACAGTAGGTGCACACTTCTTTCGGTAGGTATGCAGTGACTAGGGTGTATTTAAAGTCTCTAGGGACACTATCCCTTTTAATCTCACCACTCAGAGGGGGTATCTAAGCTGGTAGGATGGATGGCACTAACTTCACGTTGGTTATGTCGTCCTTATGCTTAGTTCTTCTTTCTGTGCTGGATCGATATGTTCCTACTCGAGCAATCGACGGGGAGGCTTGCACTCCTCCCATCGATGATGCTTGGAATCTGGTGGACATTCTTCTTTTTGACATGGTTCTCTCAGTCATTAACTCAAGAAGAACCTATGTGACAGATTACTCAAGTTCGGTGAGCTCGTCGAACATACGCGCTCAAGAAAGATAATCGAGGTCAAAATGATCTCAAAATGCTGCACTAGGATGAACAATTTGCTTGCAATGATCACTGTAGACAATCACTAGTTCTGCAGTCTTCGATTTCTCAGTTGGAAAAAGTGTTCTTCAGGAACGACACGACGAGCTAAATAGGAAATTCTTTAATAGTCTGCTTTCAATGGGTATGAATATTTCATGAACGTTGATCCATTCATTATGGCATTGTCCAACACTCTGGTAGTGATCTTTTAATGCTTTTCTTCCAGTTTAGGGAAGAAGTCGAATGGGTATATCAGTCCAATGGCTATATTTCTTCGCCATGATGAAGTGCCATATGTCGTTGTTCTAGTATCTCGACGAAGCTCAATTCCTCTGATTTTTCCTTCTGCAAAGTTCCTTGTGGAATCTTCTGTAACTTTTCGATCTTGGATCTCTTATTACTTATCTTCCTAGCCTTCTTCCCTGTGAGCTTCGTCTTGGTCATCCTTTTTTCATTCTCATCCTTATCCTCTCTCAACATAGTCACTTCCCGATGCTGAGATTCTTTCTTTAGATCCAAGGGTAATACACCTTTATCATATGGATTAGGTATTCCGGTCTTCTGTGATTCCTCTAATGCTCTTCTAGATTCGACATCCAAGTCTCTGGTGTTTAATATCTTAGATCTGTTCTCTTATTCTTCCATCAAGTAGGTGATATTTCTAGTCATAAATTCCATGAGTTCTTGCTTCTTTTGTTCTAGGGAGTCCTTTTCTTCTTTTCTTTGGATCTGGTCTTTTCCAATCCAGATATTTCCTAACAAATATGGAAATGGGGCATAGTCCTCAATAAATTTAATAACTTCTAATTCTTCCTCCGTCGAAGCTCCATGGGTACTCATAGCTATCTGGGTAATCCTTCCACATAGCATTACCATTTTTCTTTTAAACAATCCTATTTTTCCTAGTGAAGGAACCATAGCAGGCCTTCCCAAGGTTTCCCAAGTACTTTATGTCATAATGTTCATTTGTGTTCCCTCATCCAGAGCACAATCAATATCGACGTCTCCTATTATTACTTCAATTTTCTCCTTTTCTTTGAAGATCTTTGACAAACTAGCATCTTTATGTTCATCCAGGGTTTCTTTCATTTTCAGCAACATAATCTCTGATTCTTTTTGGGGTTCTTCTATAATATTAGTCTCTTGATCTCCTTTAGGGTTTGCTTGCTCTCTAATAAGCTTTTCAAGTCTAGCAATCATTCTAGGGAAATCCAGTACTTCATGGTCCATAGCCTTACAATATAGGAAACTAGGGTTTCTCCCAGGGCATTCCTTAGCAAGATTTCCTGGTCTTCTATAACTGTAACAAAGAGTTAATCCTCTCTTTCTCTTCAATGATCCCCAACTTTTCTTATACTGCACGCTGGGATCATAATGGCAAACCTGCCAAAATTTCTTTCTAGGATCCTGCATCCATTGGTTAGTCCAAAAATTCTTTCTATGCATAGGTATAACATATCTATTATTATTCTTATCAAATCTATTCATATTAAACGTTCTGTCATCTAATAATTCCCTAGTTTTCAAGCTAGGAAAAAACATATCAAGCATACCTAAATCCATACTTTAGAAACAAAAAATTTCACCTCTTTTACTTCTATAGGGCACAAAGCTTCCAGATCTAAGAACTTTTAACTATTCTTACCTTTATCGGAGCACAAAGCTTATAGGTCTTACTTATTTTCTTCAGTATCAACCTCCTTTCTTGTAGATTTGACTTCTTTCCTTCATATCTGTCCTTCCTTCTTCAGCATAGACCTTTTTAGATCAAGTGGATCACTGCACACTAGGGCATAGATCCATGCATAGATCTTTTTCAATTTCAGGACAAATTCTTACACAAAGCTTCTTCTGCTCAGTTCCTGACAATCACAATTTCAGTCCCGACAATGGAACCATTTGTTGGCATAGGGGCAAACCCAGGGTTCAATGCTACAACTACACACCAATAAAACCTTAACTACCAGCCCTTTGGACAACACCTGTGAAGCAAATGAAGTCTCACCTGAGGTAGAGGCAGGGGTGGTTGCAGGACTCAGATGTCTTCAACCTTAGCTGGGACATAGACCTATAATTCTAACACTTAATAGATCACTTAGGATTTAATCTTGATCAATATTCAGTCTTATTATACTTCGCAGATAGCACAGAGCATCGCAAAATTTACTTAGAGCTAAGATCTTTCAGCACTTAGTAATAGTAAATAGATAAGATCATGTAGATCAGCACTAAGCATATTCATACATATCAGAGCTAACATTCATTCATATCTCATAAGAACAAAGCATAAATATATCTATCTAAACACATCAAAGCACTTAGAAAAGGAAGAGACAAGCACATCAAATCAAGGCATAGAGCACAGCACATAGATTTACCATCGTTCACCCCCACCCTGGGGCTATGTACACAAAGTCTTCTTCTTTTATAATGTCTTCAATTGTTTACATAACAAAGCCTTCAAACCTTACTGTGCATAAGACAGAAGATTTGCGCAGCTCGCTAGATCCTTCTTCCTTGCCTTACAACACAAAACCTTCTACAGTCTCTCACAGGAACTTGCACTCTACTCTGCAAGTCTTACACAAAATTCACAAAGCCTTACAATACTTGATCACACATATCCAACTCTTAGCACTTTAGCCAACTTGCACTAAGAAATCACCAAGTTCACTAAGCAACAACTTCTACTATTTCTTACATTGCCTATCTATTTATACATTACAAAAGTGGGCCTCAGCATGGTTTAATCCATGGGCCAACATCCCTTCCCCATTACATTAACCCAAAACCCTAAAAGGACCCAAGAATGGGTCTAGCTTCCATGATTTCCACTTTGCGTTGCACTCCATATTTGACAAGCTGTTGAAGTGCCAAAAATGGTCAAATATGACCAAGTGTTCCTCAAAACTTGGTCAAGGGCCAACACTCATCGAATTCTCTAAACCATGATTCTATTAGATTACGATTATTCCAACGCACTATTATTGGAGTTGCGTCACAATGGTATATTAAGCTACCTAAGGGAACATATGGGTCATTCCATTAGTTGGTGCTAGCCTTTCTCAACCACTTTCAATTTCCCATTCGTTACGATGTTGGTATTGAACTTTTGTCAACTCTACGCCAGGGTACCGAAACTCACATCTTAGACCATATCTAGGAATGTGTAGACATAAGTAGTTGATTAAGACTCCTATACCCCTGGCCTTTCTTCTAGAATGGTTCCTAAATTCTTTGCACCCTTCTATCTCAAAGGACGTTGCTACTTCTGGGGTATTCAACGAGGAAGAAGCTATCTTTAGATCCCAACAACTCAATTTGATATACGCTCAGTCTGGGATGTTATATCACCTTCTTCCAGACACACCATGGGCAAATAACGATCCTAGACAGAATCCCAGACCTCACGTCGATGGCATTGTAGGGTCCACCAATGTAAAGTCCACAGACTCGGCAACGAATTTTTCCGAAGGATCAAATTCATTTGCATCCTCCAAAACCACCCAATCGACGGATGTACATTTCATGAAATATTCAAAGAACCCAAATGGTGACCATAAACTAGATGGGAACAAAAGGAAAGGTTGAAACAATCGTAAGGGTGGGAAGAATAAAAATAAACCTAAGGACAAAGACAATAATGGGAGATAGAATAATAATGCTGGAGAGGGAAGGAAAGGGAAACATAAGGTGAAGTTTCCTTGTAAACTTTGTACTGACGACCACCTTACACATTTATGCCCCAAACTCATGGAGGATGCGAGGTTGTTGAATCTACCTCCCTCTTTGCTATCGAATCCATTCCCACACAACCAACACTTAGCCTTGAGCTCTTCGAACACTGGAAATGCATCTGGTGGAAATCAAAACCCATTGTCGCAATATGGCGACCGTGTTTGTATCAATATGGTCAACGTAAAAATAGAGATAGCCACCCACTCTCGAGATTATATCTCTTCAAAATCTAGTACCAGTCTAGAAGCTCCTCCTCCCCCTTCGGAGAGGAACTTATAGATTAAGAAACAAGACCCACCACCTCATATTCCGAAAGGAGTACTTAAGCACTCTACCCACAATCCTAATGCTAGAGCCACCCATAACTACTCTATTATTAAGGATATGGGCCAAACCCCTTGTGTGATGTTGTCTTTGGAGGTACTCTAGATGTGTCCATCATAGAGGAATGCCTTAGTCTCTGCCTCAGGAGCTCTAGAACCTAGTGGCTCAAAAATTATCAAGTTTGACATCATGGATGTGAATCCTCGCTTACTCTACCATGTGGCTTTCCAAATCCACGTGGAGTATTCCAAGTATACTATCAAATGAGAGTTCGTTGATGAAGGTGATGCCATGTGCATGATGTTCCTGGTCTGTTAGAAATCCCTTGGTTCTCTGGCCATTTACAATTTATTAAACATGTTGACTACATTTGACAGTCATTCCTTTCTCCCTCATGGTATTCTCCCCACCTTTCTAGTCCAGTTAGGTGGAAAGATGGTAGAGGTGGACGTAGAGTTAGTTGATGCACCTCTCGATTATAACTTGTTACTATGCTATGGTCGTTGTCGTATCGTTCGTCTTCCGTGTACTTTGTTTTCCTCATCAAGGGGATATCGTGACTATCGACTAGTTATCCTTTGTGTACGCTAGTCCTAATGCATATGTTGGAGATTCGATCCCCATGATCGACAATTCTTAGCTGACAACTTAGAATATCGGTGTCAGAATGTATTCTTCCCTCATGGGTACTTTTGACTTCTCAGCACCGATTCACCACGTTTACACCATGTCTAGTAGGCCCGCTTCTGTAGGGAGGTCAATTCCTTTCCACACTTCCTATTTTAGTGATCCATGGACCCTACCTTCTCCAACTTCACCGTGTGAAGGACAGTTGCATGTTGGCATGGCTATGCCGCTATTGGCAGTGGAGATTGTGCATCAAATTGTTCTTGACTCTTCCGCCGATCTTGATCCTGTTACCTTGCAGACAGACGAGGAGGATATAGTTCTTAGGCCTTTATGGCCCACCTTGTTATCTTGTTCACATGATTTCCTAGATGAGACTTTGCCTTCAGACGAAGCCATCCTCGAAGCCATGAATGGTTCTAAGAGATGACATGCATCATCGATCCTATTTTTTTCCAAGTCTTGAAAGAATCGAGCAAGATGACTTTCGGTCTACCCTGAGTGAGATAGTTGGTCACGTCACAATTCCACTTGATATGAAAACATTTATGCCAAAGTAAATATGTCAAGTATTTCTCCTACCATCTCGATCGATATCTCTTGTACCCCTAGCAAGATTGAGAATGTAAATATAGGTATGGATGGTTCGCCAGAATTTTTTTTGATCTACACCGATCTCTTCAAATAATTTCGAGATGTATTTGCTTGGTCATATGAAGAGATGCTAGGGATCGACCCTCGAATTTTCGAACATGAGACTAGAACTTACCTGGATTCTAAACTAGTTCGACAACGTCTTAGAGATCTGAATCCTAGGAAGGCTTCTTCTATTAAGGTAGAGGTGGAGAAGTTTCTTAATGCCAACTTCATCTACCCGGTTCCCTTGACTGAATGGGTATCCAATCCTGTTCCCATAAATAAAAAGAAAGGAACCATCCGTGTCTGTATGGACTTTCACGCCCTGAACAAGGATTGTCCTAAAGATAACTTCCCCACACCTTTCATTGATCAGATTCTTGATGAGTGTGTGGGAAGAAAAATATTTTCTTTTATGGATGGATTTTTGCGCTATAGCCAAATCTAGATCAAACCTGAGGACCAACATAAGACGATATTTATATGTCCTTGGGGTAGTTTCACATATCGGAAAATGCCTTTCGGCCTTAAAAACGTCGGAGCAACCTTCCAACGTTCCATGACTTTCACCTTTCAAGATCTCAAGCACATAGTCAAAGCCTACCTGGATGATCTTGTTGCTCACTCTTGCAAGAGAGTGGATCATGTTATACAACTTCGACTAGTTTTTGAAAGATGTGATTACTATAGAATCCGGTTAAACCCTCATAAATGCATCTTTTGCATTAAGTCTGGTCGTCTCTTAGGGATTTTAGTTTCTAAGACCGAGATCATGGTAGATCCTCTTAAGGTTGAGGAAATACTTCAGTTGCCTTCCCCACGCACAATTAGACAACTTCAAGGTTTACAGGGAAAATCTAAATTTCTATGTCGGTTCATAGTGAATTATGTTGATATTACTAAGGGTTTCATGCACCTCTTGAAGAAGGACACCCCCTTTATCTGGGATGAGCGAGCCCAAGAGTCTTTCGACACTTTGAATAAAGCCTTGGTATCGGCCCCTCTACTGAAATCTCCTGATTACAGTAGAGATTACCTGTTGTATATTGTCGTGTCTGTAGAGATGACTGACATGGTTCTAGTTCGGGAGGATGATGAGCTCCATGAGCATGTCATCTACTGTTTCATTCAAAATTTAGTCGGTCCTGAGCTTAATTACTCTCACGTTGAAAAGCTATCTTTGGCTGTCATTCATGCAGTCCAATGCTTACGTCACTCTATATTACTTTGCAAGACTATAGTGGTTGCCGATGTCAATCCATTTCAATACGTCCTTACTAGATGTATCATCGGGGGAAAATATAAGAAATGGATTGTCATCTTACAAGAATTTGATCTCGACTTTCCTTCAGCCAAGTCCAAGAAATCACTAGTTTTTGCAGAGTTAATATCTGATTTTCCACGATTAGATGAGGATGTTATCCGTGTTGATTTGTTCGCAGATGAACACATTTTCCTTTTCTCATCGTCTGATCCTTGGTATGGAGACATTGTTTTATATCTTCAAACCTTGAAGTTTTCTCAACATCTCTCGCGAGATGATATACAACGTGTTAGATACCAAGCCAAAAAGTATACCATCATCGGTGACACTTTTTATCTTTGAGGAGTAGATAATATCTTGTGTCGTTTCTTAACTCACAAGGAATCCGAGTTAGTCCTAAACGATTTCCACAAAGGGGCTTGTGGTGGTCACCTATCTGGGCTTGCAACAACCCAAAAAATCTTGCGAGTCGGTTATTTTTGGCACACTATCTTTAAAGATTGTATCGAAGCGGTTAATAAGTGTCACCCCTGCCAGGGTTTCACTCAGAAAATGCGCTCGCATTCATCCCCTCTTCACCTTGTCATCATCGTTGGTCCCTTCACCAAGTGGGGGGTAGATTTCGTCGATTGCAACCCAACTTCAGCTGGGGGGCATCAACACATTATTGTGGTCGTCGACTACTTTACTAAGTGGGTCAAGGCCATGCATACCATAAAATATGATGGGAATACCATAGCCTTCTTTGTGTTCAACCAAATTATCGCCCGGTTCGGTATCCTGAGTGACATTGTCACTGATCATGGAAGTCACTTTCAAAATGAAATGATGGTAGAAATAACATCTAAGCCGGGGTTTAGACATGGTCATTCATCCCCTTATTACTCCCAAGAAAATGGGCAAGTAGAGGCTGTCAACAAGTCTCTCAAGACCATTTTTCAAAAATATGTCAGTCGGAGTAATTCCAATTGGCACATCATGCTATATCCTGCACTTTGGGCATACTGAACCTCGGTTAAGACTGCCACTGGTTTTTACCATTTTTAGTTAGTGAATAATGTGGAGTCGATCCTTCCTGTTAAATGTGAAATACATTCTCTCAATATGGCAATCGAGCTCCTACCTAACACTTTATATTTAGAGCGATGCCTTGTGCACCTAGAGATTCTTGATGAGCAGCGTCGAGACGCCTTTATGGATATCGAGGCAAACAACAAACATGTCAAGGTTCAGTATGACAAGTCTGTCTGTCCCCGGTTGTATGCTGAGAGTGACTTGGTTCTCTTATATGACCAAGTCAAAGAACCACTAGGGGCTGACAAGTTTAAACCCATGTGGCATGGTCCTTACATCATGCAACGTGTCCTAGAAAAAGGAGCCTACAAATTATAATATTACGAAGGGAATAAGTTGGTCGAGCCCACAAATGGGCTCTAATTGAAAAGGTACTATGCTTGAGCCCTAGGCTTGGGCTGAGCTCTTTGTATACTAATGTAAATTTAGTGTATATACATCTCTTTTCTCCTTTTCTTTTGTCTTTATCTTTCTTATCGAGTTTTCCCTTTGTTGGCAGATGTCAACAGAGTCTTCAGTCTACCTAGGATTCGTATATGGAGCCAGTCATCATACATGGAACTTGGCTTTCGCCGCTTGGGTGGTTTACTCACCTGAGGGTTTGCTAGTGTCTTCAGGTGGCGCATGCCTAGGGCCATCCACAAATAATGTGGTCGAATATAGTGTCGTCATAGAACTTTTGTGTGATGCTATCTCGCATGACATTCTCTCTTTAGAAGTTCACCTAGATTCCTAGTTAGTAGCATGTCAGTTGAACGAATGTTACCACGTGCGTGCTCCTACATTACTCCATCGATTCCTACGGGTACGTCTTTTAGAACGACAATTTGATTTTATTACATATTATCACATTCCTAGAAGTTCTAATCATGTATCTGATGCCTATGCTAACTACGTTTTAGATTGGAATTTTTCATATTAATAAAGCAAAGAAAACCATTAAATCAATGTACACATTGTAAGATATAAGTAAAGCCGAAGATCCTTTTTATATATTTCAGGGATGATTTTAGGGGCTAAATTTTGCTCATGGGCTAATTTTCCATGGTTTTTTCCAAAAAAAGATTCGCTATTGTAAAAATGATTCGCCCAAATTTTATAGGATAAAATTATTTTACCTTAAAATTAGCCAAAAATTTATACAAAATATATAAAATCCTTAGAAATTTGAATATTTTTATAAAAATATCTCCAAACATTTATAGTTGCCATATGAAGGATTAGTAATATTCGCCAAGGTTTCTACATTTTAAAATAAATTTTCGTCCTTAAAATCATCCCTGATATTATATTTCAAAATATGGTGGTTATATTACAAAATTGGGGCTAAAACCCTCAATACACATATATAGTCGGTATACATATCCCACAACATCTATGCTTGTGGCACCAGATGTGTGTCATGGTAGCAAACCATGGAATTTGCGAGATGCCGGAAGAGTCATACCCATGCTCTAGGTACACCAACCACTTGTCGCTGCATGGATTCAGGTAGATCCTCTACCTGAAACATAGGAATCCTTTGTGTGAAACGAGACAGGTTTCCCTACATGTTTTGTAGGACTCTCTCTGCTTCTCTTCCCGCCACCTCAACTCCCCAGTTCCTCCATCTATGTCGTAGGAATCCCTCTGGTCATTGCGGACCCACGCCTATGATTACACAAGTGTCCAGTTAATACTCAAACACCATCCCACAAATATTTTGAAACATTTAAAAAAAAAAATCTTACCTATATCACCATAGGTGGCCCCTGGTGGAAGTGGCATATCGAGATCTCCTCAGAAATCAATCCCCACATAGGGATAGTCCTTTAGTGCAATGATTTACCGCTACCACTAGAAGAAAAAATCATCATTGTAGGGTGTGGTCACCCTACCTCCCCCCTGCCATCTCATGACCTCGATCCACTGTACCATGGATGGATCACATGCTCCTCTAGGAAGAACCTCCATTGTAGGTCCAAGACCTGGAACTCGCTCAAAAAAGAAGCTGCAAAGAATATAGGCAAACTCAAATTTTCTCTTACTCCCTTGTTTGAACTCTGTCAACTGATCTTTCATATTGGTCAGCAGTGAGGTAAACCAATCGTAGATAGTGGGTCTATCACACTCTACTACATAAAACATCAACGGTCTCGATGCTTGATGCAATGAGGTAGAACCTATGATCCTGGTAAGAATGAGCACTATGATCTTCAAACTATGATTACTTATTGCCCGGATGGGGACTTGACTTCCCACCTTGGGAGTCCTTGCTATACAGTGGGCATCGATATACTCTTCGATCTTCATCCCACTCCCTGCTCCACGTGACTTGAGGTTCACAACCTCCCCTCAGCATGCTAGACCAGTCAAGAAGTAGATGTCCTCTACTTCGATCCTCAGTGGTTGTCCATCGAGGATAAAGATTTTGCTATCAGGGTCCCAGTAACCCACCAACATCTCCAATAACCTCACTTGAGCCTTCATTCCTTTGAGAGCCCAAAATTTGTACAAACCACATATTTTTAGATCCGCTTGAGCCACCAGATCTTGTTCATGTTAAATTTTTAATTAAAATAAAGTACCAAGCAAAGTGTTTCTCTTCCCTAGGTGCCTAAGGGGGAGAAAGTGCCGAATGTGGGTCCTAGTCATTTAATTTGTGAGATGCAAATTAAAAGGTGACTTTATGATTAAAGTGAGGGTGAGTGAAGAGACACCAAATCTTAGCCACCCATATGATCTAATCTCAACCGTTAGATTAGAAAACCCCTCACCTTCCCTCATGAGGTCAACTTGGGCAAGAGGGCGCACCCATTCTTGGGTAAGTTGAAGCATTCTTGTTGAGAGAACAAGAAGAGTTCAAGCATTCTTGTTGAGAGAACAAGAGAGAGCAAGAGAGAGGTCGAGCTGAAGAAAAGAGATAGCAGCTGCAATTTCTGGGATTATTGGCATGCATTCCAAGGCTGTCGAACAACATTTAGTGGCACAAAAATTGAGTCTTAGCAGAGTTTTGGAACAAATTTCGAGAGAGTCCGTACAACATTGATTGTTGGGACAGTCGTACAGTTGTATGGATTTCTGGTTCATAAATCGAGGAGCAAAGCTATAGGAATGTCCAGATAAGTTTGTGTAAATATCTAAAGATGAATATGCTGTAAAAGAATTTCTCAAAAGCTCATAAATAATACAAATCCCTCTCTCACTGGTTTTCCCCTTGTGGGTTTTTCTAGGGTCGAAGTTAGACCGAAAATCTTTGTGTCTATATTTTCTGAGTTTTGCATATTGCTGATATTTTATTTCTGCATTGAAAACGATGTTCAAAATCCTCATGTTTTAGTTCTGAAGTTTATTTTCTATTAAGTTTTTCATATGATGAAACACCACTGTAACATATGCTGAAACAGTGTTGTAACATATGCTGAAACACCATTGTAACATATGCTGAAACACCACTGTCACATATGTTGAAACAATGATGTAACATATGCTAAAACACCACTATGACATATTCTGAAACACCACTGTGACATATGCTGAAACAGTGCCGAGACATATCCTGAAACACCGCTGTGACATATGCTGAAACAGCGCTGAGACATATGCTGAAATAGTGCTGAAACTGGGTTTGGCATTTAAATTTGGCTGAAAAATCAGCGAGACTGAAACTGGGTTGGGGTTTTGAAATATTAACATGGTATCAGAGCTGAGTTGAAGAGAAGTAGAAATTTCAGCAAACAGAAAGTAGGGGCAACAGTCACTTCACAGGGCAAATTTTTGAATTTGTGATTTTCAACAGAAAGAGGGTAATGGCTACCGGTTTGAGGGTTGACGACAGACTTGATGGGGCAACAAATTTTGGTGCTTGGAAGGAGAGGATGATCTTTCTTTTGCAAGAAAATGAGTTGTGGGACATTGTGGAGAATACCACTACTCATCCTGTTGTGGTACCTGCTGATGCTACTCTTCTTGCAGCCTATAATAAGAAGAGTATCAAGGCTAAGAGATTTATTCTTGATGCCATC
>JASDQU010350875.1:0-12229 GCA_032191745.1 Picea mariana
TTTTAAGCACTCACATAAAGAAACGTCGAGATATTCCAGCTTCCCAAGTTTTCCAATAGATGCTGGAAGCTCTTTCAAACCTAGAGATGCAAATATCCTTAACATTCTTAAAGAGCTGAGCTTGCCCAAGTAATCAGGTAACTTTTGAAGAAGGTGACAGTTAGTGATAGACCACTTTTGCATTGAAGACATGTCACAAATCCCAGGGGGCAACTCCTCCAAATCACACAAATGATCCAAGTTAAAATCTAGCATTATGGGACGCTTTAGGCTCAACTGGGTGTTGTTGAACTTGGACATATTTCCAAGCCCTTCACATACTCTTAAATATAGCTTCTCTAAGCTCTGTAAGACTTTACTGTGTTCTTGAAATGGGAGCACATTCAACCTCTCCAAGCGAAGAGTCTTAAGCTGAGTAAGTGATGATAAGGTTGGTAAATTCTTCACTATGGTTCTCTTGGAACCATAATTAAATATAATAATAACTTTAAATTTTTCCATAGAACTCAGAAACGATGGAAGAAAGTATTCGCTTGAAGAAAAGAGTAAAAGCAAAGCCTCTGCCTCACAAAAATTCATTTAGACCACTGATTTTGATTGTTGCTCGAACATGATTAGGTGGCTGTACACAATTTACCATTGGTGAAGAAAAAAGGGAACAATTGTACTTCACACACCTGAGCACAAACAACTGCAAGAATGTATGAACCAAAAGTTTCTATTGCCCCTCTCTGCCTATCAGGCATACTAATATAAATTTCGAATGAAAATAATGTTGAGACTTGGATATATAATCATAAAGAAGCTAGCTTCATTATTTTACATTTATCGATGCAGCCACTGCCCTTAACTCCTTCAAAATTTCTGAAAATGGCGGCCTCTGTTCTGGATCAGCTGACCAGCATCTTTCCATCAAATGTTTCCAAGCAGGTTCAGACCAGCTTGGGACTGGTGGACGTAACGTATTATTCATAATACCCCTTACAATTGATCCACAATGCATGTCTGCATAAGGCTCATCCCCCGTAAGGAGTTCCCACATGACTATTTCAAATGAATAAACATCAACTTTATCAGTTACCATGCCACTTTTCCCGCTAAGAAGCTCTGGTGCCATCCATGGCAATGTTCCTCGCGCACCGCCAGAGACCAAAGTTTGGTGTTTTACCTTTGACAAGACCATATCACCAATCTTACAAACTGGTCGATGTGGATCTCTCATATTAACCAGAAGATTTTCACACTTCAAATCAAAGTGGACTACACCCTTTTCATGCAAATATTCCATGCCAAATGCAGCATCCATAGCTAAAATCAATCTTTTGCACCGGTCAACAATTCTATCCTTCTTGCGTAAGATTTGCTTGAGAGATACATTCACCGTAAATTCTGTCATAGCTGCTAGGGTATCATTAGGTCCATCTTGAACAATACCATAGAACGAAACAACATTTGGATGGTGCAGTTGGGTCAAAATAGAAGCCTCTTTACACTATCCAAACTCCCATCATTGCAAAGGGCATTTGCAGAAGAGGATAATAAGATCTGGAACCCATGGCTTTAACGCACTTGAGCTCTTTAGACACAGATATAACAATTTTGCAGCGTATATACAAATAACAATATATCTCCAGTCATTTCCTATGAACTTCTGAGATGCAGATCATTTTAAATTTATATTCAGGCTGACTTATTACATGAAATTTGCAAATCCGGTCTCTGAAATCACACAATCCTCCAAACAGCAATAAAAATATAGATGGGAAACCCTAGAAACGCTAGAAACTTGCAGAGGTCGTATAAATATAAAGAGGTATCCAGATCTTAATTTCTTCCTTTTTATGCACCAAATCTAGCTCTGAAAATGTCAAACCATAAAAAATGACCAAAGTTACCTGTGTACGATTCATAAATCTAAGGAAACCATCATGAGCGTGGCAAGTGAAGAATAGCTCAATTTCTGGTAAGGAGGCAGGCGTTTACAGCTGTAACATCCCCTGTAACACAGCTCATCAATCAATTGGTTTGACCAATGAACAATAGTAAGTGCATGCGCAATGAATGTTATATCAAAGTTTTTAATCTACCAACAGTCGAATCAATCTCAATTATGTGCCAATGTAACCACCGATGTCCATAGCTTACCCAATGTATTGATATATGTAACCAGCATACCAATAGTTACAATAGTAGCCATAGGCATTAAAAGATATGCATGAATATCCATGTATCTTACGAACCAAAGTTTGAGTAGGCCAAATGAGAAGCCAATCAAAATTAATGCATTGCAAATCCAGTGAAATCCAATCACATAATCGATATTAGAATGTCAAATGAGTATACCAATGTGTGCGAGCGTTATACTATAATGTTTCAAACATCCGACATGCAGTTCAAAACCCAAAATCATGTTCTCACTAATCAAACATTTAATCAAGGTGTCAAATTCACAAATTGATACGCCAGGAGCTATGATAAAGATCAACAATAGGGATTAAAAAAGATAAATCAGGATTCCCATGCAATTCAATGAATCAATGTTTAGGCAAATCATACAATGCGAATCCAAAGGCTAAACGTATTCAATAAAACCGGGTTATATAATCCATTGAAGTATGAAAAACCGATCAAAGGACATTGCCGATCATGAAAAGATCAATAAGAGATGGGCGTAATATGCATAATGACACAAAAGATATTGGTAGTTGAGACAATGATCGAAATGTGACCTCGAATGGAGAAATCTTCATGCTTACACTCATGAAGACTTAGTGAAGACAAGCGTGCGAAAAGGCGCAAAGAATAAAGGCATCCTTCATTTGAAATTTGCGACGAAAAATCAATGTTTGTGAAACATTGGTGTAGGCAGCTTATGAGACAATGAAAAATGTGAATTGGCTGCCAACAGTTTTGTCCCAAACCCTACTCTTCTTTATCCTTAGGGAAAAACCCTAAACCTAGTATTCCCTTTAATTTCCTCCAAGAACCCCAATGCTCAAGATAAAGAGAGAAAGTACAAATGAAAAAAAGTACAAAGAGACTAGTTCACCCTGTTGATATTTTGATGTAACTACGAAAGATATTCTTTTGTATTTGTATTGGTCAAGCCTTGAGAAGGTTATTGTAATATTATTGTATAAGTCGGCTCAAAAGAAATTATTATTTTATTATTATCCTTATTGTAAAAGTCAAAACAATGCCTCTTAGGGTTGAATATTTTCGAGAGTCAAGTTATGTGTATAAATAGAGGTCGAGTTCCTCTCATTTGTAGACACACACAACTTGCCTTCTCTTGTGCATTTGGAGCATAGGAAAGGAGGTCTAGCGCATGAGGTTTTGGTTTCTTGGTATTTGGTATCTTGGTATTGGTCTATTTGTGGAGAGCTATAATGTGAAATTGTATTGGTTGAAGGAATCAATAACCTTGTGACCTTATCAATCCCTTGTTCATATGGAAATTAATTAATGAAATATTTATGGATGAATTGCATGGGTTTTGTGGTAAATAATAGAGCCAACTCTTGATTTATTTAAGTGGAGTTTCATGTATGGGTTATTAAGAACTTTTCGTGGCTGATTAAATATTGCTACATGATGATTTTTTTCGGTAGGGGCAGTAATGGCCAGAATAATAGAGGCAGGGGTAACTAGCATCGAGGCCATAGGAGACCTTGATTTTCTATTCACTTAGATGTTGATCTGCAAGAGTTGAACTAGTTGTTTCAAGCTGGGTTCTTTAATTTGGTTGGTCATTGGATATTTCATCCTCTACCTGAAAGGCCCCCTTTTCAATAGCCTCGAAATTTTCTTGGAATTCATGTTCCCCCACATGTGTTGATGCAACCTGAACCTCCTACAAATGACAATCGTAAAGAACTTGTCAATCAACTTGCTTCTCACTGTTGTAGTTGGCCCACTGTCTCATTTACATTACTGCCACCACCACCTCCAATTAATACTAATGCACAAATTTCCCATGTTGTTTCACCAATGCAGTCTTTGCATGCCAGCAAGAGATTGAAAACTGACGTCCTGCAACCTGTGCTAGATAATGGAAAAGCAACAAATTCCCCCTCCAGTCGATCCACAAAGTCTTATAAATCTGTGTCTTCATGTCTCCACCTAAAACATGACTTCTCCCATGTGATAAACGAAATACAACCCCAAGGGTCTAACCAACCAAGGGCTACCCTAGAAAAGTCAAGAGGGGACAACAGTGAGAAGAGGAAATATGCCTCACATAATGGAAAATATGGATTTTAAATGTTTTTTTATGATATTTAGTGATGAAGGCAACGTTTAATGATTTTCAACATATTTTGGACAACAAGCTTTATTTTGGATATTTTTGTGGATAAGATGGATATATTATTTGTTGGGATACGGTCTTCAATTTTGTTGATATTTAAATATTCGACTTAAATGATATCCATGGGAGCTAAAAGGGTGTTATATGATCCAAATGATTAATTTTGTATTTTATATTTGATGATTCGAAAAGAGAATGATGGGAGTCACAATAGGTCCCACCTATTTAGTTATTATTAATTAGACCCTTATTTATATATTATTATTAATTATTTCTTCCCAAAATAATTAGTTAAGTTAATTTGACTTAACTAAAGAAAGTAGTTGAACTACCTCAACTTATTGAAAAAGAATAAAGGTTCAATGAGAGGAAGAGACAAGAGGAGAATAGAAGGAGAACTACAATACTAAGGTTTGCTCTCTAGTTAGTGAGATAACTTCAATTTTCATTCATTTATTAGTTTACTTGAAAGCCTAATCCTCTTGATGAAATCAAGGTATTATTGAAGGCAACAGGATTCAAAATTGAATCGTACCTTTCAGCAGCTTGTTTTAAAGGTGTTTGATTTATCCTTGATAGTCTGTGTACTCTTGTTTGTTTATGAATTAATTTTCATGGTTGATAAAGAATATCTTGCAAAGTCAAGTGGCAACATTTTGTGGCAAGCTGATCCAAATCATCAGTTTCAGTTTTATTTCACTATCATGGCCTTTTTGTATGGTGCCCATAGGAGACTCCTAAATATGACTTTGGTCCATACCCTCGCAAGGGTTTGTAAAAGAGAAATATAGTTTTTTATATTAAAATGAAATAAAATCATATTATTGTTTTGTCTCATACATGTGTTTTCATGACTTGGTTCTTCCTTTCGCTTTTGTCTCCATGTTTACTTCAATGTAAAATATGTATACATTCACCTAGATTTGTTTAAAATTTTATTTTTACATTGCTACAAATATAAATCATAAAATCATCCTTGATCCTTTGTAATTGATACTTGTGGATTGAGTGAAAGTTTTGAGGCTATAAAACTTGGGTGACATTCCCAACTATCTTGTCCTAGCTAGGCAAGATCTGAAAATGATTGAGTAAGGTATTCCATACCTTTTCCTCAACACAATACACTAGTATTTACGTGGAAACCCAAATGGGAGAAAAACCATGGAATGATTTTTTATATATATCAAGAATTCATTCATAGGAAGCACCAAATTACCAATTCTCCAGTTGCAACTGGATGGAGGATACAATCCCCTATTTACATGCTCCAACCTGTAGGAATCTACAACTCCTCGAATTCTCTAGCTCTAACTAGAAGGAGGATACAAACCCCTGATTCTTAGGCATAAACTTGAAGGAAACTCCAACTTCCTGAGTTCTCCAAAACCAACTGGAAGGAGGATACAACCCCCTTTCCTTGCCCTATCCTACCTCCCTGAAATATAAGTGTAGACCAATTATCACTATCACAATCACTGCCACTGTCACTGTCATTGCCACTGTCATCGTCACTGCCACCGTTAGTGTCACTGCCACTGTCATCGTCACTGCCACTGTCACTGCCACTGTAGCTTTCACATCAACCTGTAGCCTGTCAACCTATCATTGTATCCAACCTATCACTATATCCAACCTGTCACATCAACTTGTACAACCTATCACTGTCACCGATACTCAACCAGATCCTCTCACATGGATAATATACCAAGGACACCTCTCAACTAGATATCCATCATCACTAACACATGCCTCTACCAATCATGTACCAAGATTGCCAACATACCATCACAAGATGTGTGTCTCAACCATGTACCAAACCATCAATTTGTACCATACCAAGCATCAACCATGTACTAGAACATGTACCAAAACAAGTGCATCAACTATGCACTAACACTTGTACCAAACCGTGCATCAACCATGCACCTCAACCTGTACCAAACCAAGCATCAACAATGTACCACAATTTGTACCACACACCATGCATCAACATGTTCCACAATATGTACCATCAACCATGTGACATAACATGTTCCAAGCATGCACATCAACCATATACCATATCATGTATCATACCATGTTCCAACCATGCACATCAACCATGTATATCAACCATGTACATCAAAACCATGTTCTATACCAATCTTGTATCATGCCATGTACCAACCATGCACCATAACAAGTGTCTCAACCATATACCATATTACTCTCAATCATGCCATGTACCATTAATCCTCAAGTATATTCCAATATCACAAATATGTTCCTCTAACAATGAACCATAACAACCATATACCAAGTACTAAGAGTATATCAAGCATGTACCAATATTACCTCAACCTTATCTAATAATGTACCATCAAGGGCCTCCAAGACATTCTTTAAGCATGTTCCATACCATCCCAGATACAAGCCTCAAACAAATACATAAAAGAAATACCTTTTCTCATGAAAACCTGAAGCATACCATCTTAGATCATGTAGAAACTGTGTTGTACCATCAAACCTGGCTGCAACTCAACCAAACATTCTTATTCAAGATTTTTCTCATATACACGAACTATCCTCCTACAGCCTACGGATGTACACGACCTGTCCTTCTACAACTCACATATGTATGCGACTTGGCCTTATCCATCCCAAGTATAATCTCAAAAAACTAGGGTTTCCAGTTTTCTCCAACTCTAAAACTTTCTCTCCTTCATACCTTCGCTGCCTCAGACTTGATAGTTTAGATTCAGCCTCAGATTCACTAATATATTTTCCAAAAGATAGACCATAACATTCAGAAGATAGATATTCAATGTAAGTGTGTGTGTATAACTGAGAGACTCTTTGAGGTGTATTTATGCTAATTCTAGGTAACCTCTTTCCTTATTTTAGGGGTTTCTTGTTACAACCACTTTACCCTTTGAACAAGACTTGTAACCAACTAGGGGATTCCAAATTCACAAGGCCATATCTCCCTAACCGTGAGGAACCACGTGAAATTCCAAATATCACGAGAAACGGTACGACGAGTAATATCCATATAAAACTATATTACTTGCATTTACATTGTCATTCATGTCATTATTCTTCATTCAAATTTGGGTCCCATAATCACATCTCCGGGGCTACATGGAGATTTCATCAAATGTATCCATCACATATGCTGACATTAACTAACTAACAATCAATCTCAGTCATACAAATGATAACCAAGTTTCTAATTATCTCGTACACATGTTTAGGGCTTCTGGACTTCTCCAAGGGTTGACATCAATATCCATGATCACTCTCCAAGGGCTAACATCAATGACAACCAACTTTCCAAACCAATTGTCCAACAATATCCCCCTATGGCATTGATGGAAATGCCAACATTGTGATCATTTCTCCTCATCGATGTTTCTATCTCTCCACCTTTGACATCAATGGAAAAGGGTATCTCCTTGGGGTTTCTCCCCTTGGCTTCATCTCTCTATTCTTTCTCTTCATCTTTGACTAAAGGTTAACTCCCCTTGTCAATATGTCTCCTTTTGATATTGTACCATCTCTAAACATTCATGGGAAAAAGGATATCTCCCCCATGGGTATGTCTCCCTCTCTGTATGCTACTAATATTCCTTTCTGGATCTCTCTCTCAGATGATTTTTCTTCCCTTGAATTTTCTGTAAGATGTAGATCAATGTAGGGCTACATCTATATGTTTCCTTTCCTCTCTTCCAGTGTTGTTTATTTTCCATTGGTGATTCCTCTTAAATTTCACTGACATATATAAAAAACATTCAAAATTTGATTTCTTCATTTACTTTTCATGTTCACTTGACCATATTGTTCAACAATGTCCTTATGATGATATAGCTTCTGTTGATGGTGTCTCTTTCCCTATTCTTCTATGCCTTTCACTACTTTCCTTTCTGTGACCAACTGATTCCAACTGATTCCAATCATAAATATGCTAATATGCATCTGACCCGTGTTCCCTGTACCTACTAAGCATCTCACGAATCCATCTCCATCCATAACTCTACTACTCAACTATCCACAATATTGAACCATCTATCATTGTACTATCATGAAGTCTTTACGGCTGCAATTGATCATCATATATCAAATGTGTCCACTATTCTTCTCTATCTGAAAACCAAACAATGCAAGTTTGGAACAACTTGTATCTAAGATATCCATGCCTGAATACAATAATAAACTTTTTCCTTTGTAACTACCAATTGTTACCTATCTGGGAACACAACTTCTCAACAGATCAATCTATTACTCTATACTTTTACTCTCTGACTACTTTGAATATTTCTCTACAAACACTTCATACTGCTCAAAATATGGTTCTCTGATCTATAGTGTTTATTGCATGGAATCCCCCTGTTCAACATACATATTTGTTGGGAGTCTCCAAGTCAGATGGATTAGAAAAATACCTTATTTGATGTGGGGTAGTCTTCCTCTTTGTCTATAGACTCATCATCTTTCTGAACTTTGACTTCTCCCTTTCTGACTGTGGATTGATCTCGTACTACAATACATGAAAGTACAATATCTTGCACATTTTCTTTATTCATCTGTTCTTCTTTTATTTGTTGTACTACTGCAAATCCTACAATCTCTGGGAAATGGTCTTTATTCACTTGTTCTTCTTGTTTTCCATTTCTTCTCCAAATCTTTCTGTATCTGACATTTCTAGTAGATTTTTCTTGATCCCGTACTATTTACAATCTTAGAAGTATGACTTATGGGTGTCCTTCCTTAATCTTCTCTTCATTTACATGTTCTTGTTTTATTTTCCATAGTTTCTTATATCTAATATTGATGTTCTCTTTCATATAAGTATCGATCATGCTTCTACAATCACGAGCTAATGTCCATAGTTATGGCATTTGTAACATTCAATGTTATTGTGAAGGACACAAGGTTTTATTAATGAACAACTTCACTCTAAATCCATAATAAGATATATAATAATAATTGATTTTAAAAATATGATGATATTACAAAGATACGACATGCCTATATATACGCCCTTTATGGCTTTTATGAAGAGTCATGACCTTTTATTACGTTAATGTTTAATTTTACTTTATTTATTATTTTAATGTCTTTATATTATATTATTTATTTATTGTAACATTGCCCTTCCCTTAAATTTTTCTTTGTCCTCAAAGCAATGTTAAGGAAGGATGTAACTGGCGAAAGTGCTCTGACTCCCATGTTGTGTCTTCTTTCAGTAGATTTTTCCATTTAATCAGGTATTCCTTGATTACTCAAGAGACGTAATCTATTTTCTCGGGTGGCGATAATGGCTCCAGGATATAAACTAATTCTTCCTTCCTCATTCAACATAGGAAGTATAGTTTACGCCTTTTGTTGTTTCCCCAAGACTCTCTTTATACATGATACATGAAAAATGTTGTGGATACAAATTTTATCTCGTAAATCCAACTCGTAAGCTACGTGACTGATTTTTCTATTTATTTGATATGGTCCATAAAATTTTGGAGTCAATTTATTCTCCACATGTTGTTTAAGGGATAATTGTTTGTAAGGTTGAAGTCTCACAAATACCAATATCTTACTTCGAAATCTCTTTCTGTTCGGTTTTGGTTAGCTTGTTGCTTCATTCGATTCCTTACAACTGTTAAGTTTTCTTTGAGTAACTGAAGGATTTTATGACTTTCGTCTAAATGGTCTTTTACTGACGTAACTTTTATGTGGCTAGTGGCCAACTCCTTCCACGATGGAGGTTTGTAACCATAAATATCTTGGAATGGTGCCATTTTAGCTTATGTGTGATAAATTTAATTATACCACCACTCAGCAAGGTGTTGATGGGCGTAAATGACACACTGTCAACTAGAAGGTCAAATCCAGAACGGGTTTGTCTAATTAACCCAAGCCGTTTGGAATGAACTGACCCGGCAGGTTTAATGGCTCCATTAGCCAACTAAGGTCCTAAAAATAATAAAAGAAATAAACTAATCTAAAGCTATGATTCTACCAATTTATATACTAATTACAAGTGTTCAAATAGAAATACAAATATATACAAATGATTATAAACAATCTATATACAATTTTCAAGGTTCACTTGAAATCTTGTGAAATGAATGTTCATAATAGTGTTTCTAACTAAGATAAAGAAAGAAGATAAATCTTTTTGACTTTTGAATGTTTAAGGATTTTAAACTAATAAATACTAATCAAATACAATTGAAACAATGACACATAAATAGTCAAAGTTAATTATTCCAATAATCATTTCATTAATAAATAATTTAATTAAATAACACATAGACTAACCTGTAGTTGATCAGCTAAACTGATCTTATCTCTCTGTGTTGTTTGAGCTCCTGCTTGTCCTGCTTTTAAGGGAAACCTATAAGAGAACAATACTAGTAATTCCAAAATAAATTCAAAGAAATGTTTGATATTTGGAGTAAATTAATAACATCAGGAAGATAAGTAAAAAAAAAAATAGGAATCCTATGATCTTAAAGTAATAAATATCTAAGAACGAAGAAAAACTCAATTATCAGTATTGATATTGTCAATCATTTAACATATGAAATAAAATCAATAATAATTAAATAATCGATTGATCACACATACAAAATGAAATGACAGATTATGGACAACATTTGTGTAAGGTAGCTAGAGAGGTAGTAGGGGGCCCTAGAGGGCCCATAGTGATAATAGTGGAGGTCATTCAATGTAAGGTGGACTAGGTCCACTATATTATTAAATAAGGCCCACTATGGTAGTTAGATATAATAAATGTAAGAGGATTTCTTAGAAGGTTCTACTTCTAGAAGATTCCTCCTCTAGAATGTTCTTAGGTGATGGTAGCACTATATAAAGGGGTTCAAGCAATGTAATGAGACATGAAGAGAAGTATTGTAATTGGAGCTGAATCTCATTAGGAGGTTTCCCCCTCGAAGAGGCAAGTGAACAGGAGAGGATCCCTTCCATAATAGGATCCATTGTACGGTGTTTCCCTACCTTAAGGGTTTGGTAATAATAAAGTGTGGTTTCTTCTATCTTTCTCTATGGATCTATTATGTATTCAGTAATTGTGTTGATTATATCTTCATATCTGGTATTGGTTCTTGTATATCTATTGTGGTGCTTTTGTATTAAGTATTCAGGTTCTTAACAACTGGTATCAGAGCACTTTCCTTGGGCAGACATTGTGGGCAAATATTTTTATTTTTGCAGATTTTTTTTTAGAGCAGAAAAAAGAGGGTCGCGACATTCTCAAAATTTTTGGTATATTTATGTGTAAAATTTGCAGAAAATAGTTCTATATCTCAGTTCCTCTCAGAAAAACACCCAATTTGAAAAAAAAAAATCGTTCGAAACGGAGTCCGGAAGGTCAAGATATTGAGGTTTTAAAATCTGCAAATTTTCAGGGTTTTTTCTGCGGACGGCGGCGTGATTTGTTTTTATTTTTGTAGCAGTTGGAGGCTGAATTTTTCCAAAAAAGTTACAGATCTGAGTTCCTCTCACAATTTCACCCAATTTCAAAAAAAACATCAGCCGAAACAGAGTCCGGGAAGTGAAGTTATGAGCATTTGAAGTTCAGCAGTTTTTAGGGGTTTTCCAGAAAAAAACCGCGATTTTTTTTGCCGAAACTTATTGGGTCAATTTTTTGAGTTCTTCGTGATGGCTGCAAGACCGAAGAGTTCATAGGGTGCTTAGATGGCTAGTTCATCTCAAACCTTGAAAGAAATTATTGATTCATTCAAAGCCCGAGTGGATGCTAGATGGGATGTGTTAGCACAAGGCCTCACAGACAGCCTCACAAATATCATTACAGATGGCCTCAATGATAGTTTTCGTAGTATTCAAGATTCATTGAATAACATGCATGAGATATTTCTTATGGAGGGGCTCATGAATGAATATAATCAAGAAAGATATGCT